>ML803379.1:57106-87884 GCA_009831015.1 Picea engelmannii
CTTCTTTCAAATTGAACAAAGTAGTCACCTCGTGAAATATTTCTTAATGCTATCCCATAATTGTACTTATTTGAATAAGAATGAATGAAAATGTATTAAAAAATGTAATCCTTTTATTTTCAACCCCTATATAGGAAAATAATATAATTGTAGATAAGTTTTATATCTATACTTCTTAAAAAAAACATTTAGGGCATAGAAGTGTTTGAGTGGCCACTAACATATCTAATTCTAATAACTTTCAAAAATCATAAAGTTCCTTTTAAGGGATGGGGTATTAAATTTTCTCTTCTTCTAACAATATTGAATCTTTTTTTATCATAGTTCCATCGTTTTTTTCTCATCAAGAGCTTTTCAATGACGATAAGTTCACTTAGAACTGAGCTCTGGAACGAGGGTTATGACCTTCTGAAGTTCTCGGGTTTACGTAGGTAACATCTCTCTTACCGCCACGTGGCATCCTTGTCACCTCTCATTGTCCATGCCAACTGATGTGGCGAAACCTTGGTCTAGATGTGGTACTAGCCTATCCTGTCATAGTGGAACTTTGGTCCACGCAAACCTACATCCATCGTAACTCGATCCTTCTCCCGACACAATTTTCTCTCACCTACAACAAATATGGTATCGAGGAATATTCTCCCTCGATACCATCCATTCGGAGTTTGAGCAATTCATGCAGTCTCTCCACTTTGAACCCAAGGTATCGAGGAACATTCTCTTTCCCTCAATGGACAGTCTCGATGCACACAAGATCTCCTGACCTATGGTTGGGATCCATTCGGCACCTAAGGTTTACCATTCCTCTGGACCCCACTCAACTCATCAACCAATTGAAGATTAACACGCATCATTACATTGATGCTCTTAGTCAACATCAACTAGCCATGTCACCATAGGGTGCTTAGGATTGCTCAACTATAGAATAACATTTGTCCCTCTCCTATAGTCCAATTAAAATACTTAATTAATATTTCGTAGAATATCATTCTTTGGTAATTAATTACTTAAACCTCATTAAGTATAATTATTCTCCACAAACTAATTATCCGATAATTTAATTTTTTCTTAGCCTAATAATCTTGGCCCAATAATTATTGAGGTTTTACTTTCTCTTTCTCCCCCTTAGAAGTAGTTTAACACTAATTCAATTAATTACTCATATGATAATTATGAGTAATTGTATTATAACACAATGAGATTAATTTCTCCATAATATACTTAAATTGATTAACCTTAATTAAGGTATATAATTCACTTCCTCCCTGGCATGCAACTCCATACCGAATTTTCACGTAATTTAATTTAAACACATAAATATTGGGAGAGGAAAATAAATGAATTAAAACATATTTAATATTATATTCGATCCCAAGTTATTCAAACCTCCTTCACTTGTAACATTGTAGATGTGTGGGACCCTTTGTAAATACTCCTTCCATCACTCTGATGGCTCTGCTATCTATTCAAAAGCTCCCTTCGGTTTATTCAGAATGGTCAACTCTCAGATTCAACTCAAAAAGGGTTTTGGTGCTCCTGTTGTATTATTATAATATTGAATGTTATATCCATTCGGGCTTGGAATACGTGTAGTCATCTCAACGCTCCAAAAAGAAAAGTATTTTATTATTAAAATATATATAGAACCATATAGTACCTGGCCCTCATTCTCCAACTCTTCACACTCCCATAGTTCACTCCTTTTTCATAACTATGACAAGTAGGCTCTGAATGAAAAGGAGTATATATATAATACTATAATATTTCACGTTTTAATTCAATATTTGGTAATTTAGACCTTTTTTACTTGCTCACCTACAACCAATCAGTAAAGGGAAGCAATAGTATTAAAATACATTTAAAATTTATAATTCCCATGCCATTGCTCTGACGACTTTGGACTTCATTCACATACGCTCTCCTTTCCACTCCGAAGGATGGACTCCGAAGACCAATCACCGAAAATCATAGCTTAATGTTTAATAATATATTATTTGAAATCCATTGGTCGTCGCACTCCAAACAATTGCTCATTTCTCTCTACTCCGAAAAAGGATTGTTTGATAATAATAATTATAAATATTCATCTAACCATTTTCACGTGGAAAAAAAATACACAGAGATATATTTTCCAAGACTTTATTAAGTAAAAGAAATATATATATATATATATATCAGAACTCTTCAGAAATACAATGTGGCCCACGTTGGGCATAAATAGTGAAATTCAATAACTTAGCACATTTAAATCCTTTATACAAAAGGAATGGAATTCCAACTTCCACTACTCACGCACTAGGTAGAAATTCGTAGATTTAATATGTGATGCTTATAATTCTTATTATTTAACCATCAAATATTTAAATGGTAAATTTAGGAATTCTACCATGCTTTACCATTATTCATATTTTCTAAAAAAGCATAGGAATGCACCTTTACACTAATAATTTTATGTCATTTATATTAACATTCCCTTGCACATATTTTGATAAGGTTTAATTTGAAGTCTTGTTAAATTAAATTTGTAGTTAAAAAAGAAAAATTAAATTTGTAATTAAAAGGAAAAGAAATTTATGTCTTATTTTCCAGGATTTTTAAAATAATAAAATAAAATCCTAATCCAAGGAAAACTCTCTATTCTGGAAATTAAAATCATAATTATATCTTTCCCTCTTCATGGGTAAATGAGTATATTTGTTTCCTTATTACCGTGTTTTACTATTCTTACCAAATTTGAGGGGTTGGTCCTAAGACAAAGATTTACCTCCACAATAAATTTTGTATTTCTACCAGGATTTACTGCCCACTGTTGACGATGATTTCGGTAAACAAAACTTAGTTGGCAAAGCATTTTCATGCTCCCCCTCATTCTGCAATTTCTTGCGCAAGTCATACGTGCTCTCGCTGAGTTATCGCTACGCAATCAAGGAAGATGTCTTCAAATACCTCGTGACTCGAAAATATTTTAAAAGTTATGGCTAACAAATGAACATGGTCATCGGGAAGTATATTTTGTGCTAAAGGTTACAGGATCATTCAAATGGAAGAAAGTTCATTAAGTTGTTGCCATGAGGTTCTTTCCAAAACTATCATGGTTCTCAACCTACGATTCAAAAGGAGCTTGGAGTTGCCTTTGAGATCTATGAACATCCAGTTGTTCTGACAGTTGAAGCACAGGCGAAGTACATCGGACACCTTGAAGGTGGACACAGTAAAAACTTATTTCTAAAGGATAAAAAACACATACTTTATGTTGATACAACAAATGTGGACTTGAAATCTTAAACAATTCTTTCTCAGCGGATGGGTTTAGGCAAGAGTGGTTTATGCATGGATCCAGAAGAAACATTGAAATAAGTGCTTCAGGTACCTTTGGGATGTGTAACACCCTCTGCATTTGTTCAACAAGTCTTCACGGTCGGTTGCACTACTTCTAGACCATGGTTTCAAAAAACAAAAGCATTTTTTCTTCCATCCATTATCAAATGATATGACTATTTCACTTACAACCAATGATCTAGAAATGTTTTTGACATTGATTGGGAAAGAACCTGCTTATGTGGACTTAGAGGCTGTAGTGTCTATGGGAAAAGATCAACTGCATGATCTTGTTTTTCACGTTCTAATGGAGTTGGTTATAGTCTCTAATTTGCATGTTGAACAAGGTCCATATAATGAGACAGGACCTCTGAATATTATTCATAGAGGGAATGAAACTAGAAAACATAAAGAGAAGGTCAATCCAGAATCCAATTCTACAAAGAAGACGAGTATTAACAAGGAAGAGACAAAAAAGTTCAATCCAAAGTCTATTTCAACAAATAAATCAGCATTGACAAGAAAGGGATCGATACTGTTGGTTCAATAGTTGCAGTTATTGATGTTGGGGAACTTGTGAACTGCGTCTTAGATAAAAGAACTATTGTAGTTCTTTTAGATATTACAGTGGATGCTATTGAGCAACATGAGAAATATTTGGGACCCGTTGTTGTTGGAGTAGTAAGAAAACACTTGGTTCTTGACATGGAGAGTCTCATAATGATTTTCAAGAATGAAACATATACACAAGGATTCACTTCAGGCATTGGAGGTCAATCTCTGCCTTAGTGATCTTTTTCCTCTACTAATTTCATCATCTACATTTCAACTTGACATAATTTTAAGTATCTATATCATACAACTTCACCATTGTCATTGAGCAGATTGTAGATGTTAATGGCATACTATCGGCTTATGTTACTAGTGATAAAAAAAAATCTAGCGTACAACTATATTTTTAATTGTGGCCTTTTGGCATTTTTTGGGTGGTTATCCTCAAGGTTCTAAATTTTGTGATGTAATGGGAAATCAATCTTTTAAGGGTCAGGAGGAGTTTCAGAAATACTATGCTTCTGTTATTTGATGCGTTCGTTCCAGAAGAAGAGAGGATAGTAGGTGATCATGAACCATCTCCAATTGGCAAGGTCAAGATAGATGTGCCTACAAATGACACGAAACGAAGAAATCAATTTGAAGAGTTTTCCTCCTTGAGAATCCCCTTCCAAGAAATCAACGAAATCTGTACCCAAAACCCATGGTTTCCAATCTATAAAGTCATCAATTCCAGTGATGCCAAGGAACTCTTTCATGCGACTATTACAATTCGAGGTGCAAGCTTTGAACTTTCATAACGGGGTGAGCCGAAAATAAAGGGAGCAAAGGATCATTACTGTAGATTAAAAAATTCTTTTCAAAATTACAAGCATAATTTTCAATTGAATTTGGGAAAGACATTTTCTTGCTTCACGTGATTGACAAGTAGATAATGAATGATTTTTATCAAATAAAAGAAAAGCAGTTCAATTATTTCGTTTCAAAAAGAAACCCTAATTGTTAACCAATTGGAGCTAACCACTCAAACTGCCCATCAAAGAATATAAAAGAGGCAGCCTACAACCAACTCAGGGAGGAAATTTTAGGAGAGAAAACTGTTGAGAGGTATGCTTGGAGTGCAGTGAGGCTTTTCTTTTTTAACTCTTCATTCATCCTCTACTTTCAATAGGGATTGACGGGATTGTTGGCAACAGGGAGTCTTGTGAAGCAGTGAACGGACGAGGCAAAGATGAGCTTTGTTGGTTTTCATAAGCTGAAATGATTTCTTGTCAATTTGTTGTATTTAAGCCTGAGTTTATTTTAGCGCTAATCAGTTTCTGATATGTAGGTCCTCACCTTGTGTTATCACCACCATCGCTCCATTCCATTTTGGCTCAACTTTCTTCTTTATTTATCTCTTGGTCTTTCTATTTTAACCTTGTTCTAGGATGACTAAAGACTAAATACCTGGCCCAGGTCTATGTAGAGATTTGTAAATTCTAGAACTCCAAGAATTGTATGGAAAGAAATTGTAATTAGAGATCAAAATCCTTTACGCTCTAAAATTGTTTCTTATTTGTATTTTTTTTAAATCTCAACCTTCTTCATCCTAATTAATTCAATACTTTAACTAAAAAGGGGGGAAAATAAATTCAAAAGAAACTAATGAACTATTACTTATGTAACATGATGTACATAAACTCCTCTCATTGTTATTTTTATTTATATGTATAAGCTTTTATTATTTTCTTTATTCATTTGCTTTAGTTTTTCTTTTGTGATCTATCATATTTTGACTTAAGAAAATTCAAATATCCATTTATTTACAATGTTTTAAAATCAATTTTGGTACTTAGTAAATTAATTTCTTGTTTAAATAAATTCCTCTTTTAATTAATCACTTTAGAACTAGCTTTCCCTAACTTTCGATTAGTTTTTCTTTAGTAACTTGCTAAAATAAATACAAAATAAAACATTTTTCTTTTTTTAATCTTATTGGTTGCATTCTCTTTAGTTGTTTAAATTCTTTTAGGATTTAGTTTTTTTATTACAAATGTATAAAATCACACATAAAATCATAAAAACTATAAATTTCATAAAAATCAAATATTGTTAAAAAGTAAAATATAAGGCAAAGGGATTCACGCTTGGACTGTAGGTTAGAGGAAATTGAGCCTGGAGTTCAATGTATTCTCTTGTTGGGGATCTAAGCCTAGGGTGACATTCTCGTCTTTTCTCGCCTAGCCCCACGAGAGGTCAATATGTTGATGTTGGGGACTCTCTAATCCCTTGACGTCAACACATTTTTGGTGACCATACTAGGGAGGACCGTTCGATGGTTCTTTCCTAGTTTTGTTTTATTTTTTTTCAAACTTACATTTATCCTCTCAAGACCTCAATGTCTCAACAGACTGGAATCTTGTTTGGTGTTTGTAACCCTGTCATTTCAACTACTAATCTTGGGAAGCTCATTCACAAGTATGGAATCTTTGAATTTGAGGAAGACCTAAACAATTCCCCGTGGTTTGTACCCACCCCATTGAAATTCACTCACCCGGTTAATCCCTTACCTCACAAATTCAAGCACCATTTGCCTCTATTTCATGGTGATGGAACTGTTTCAGTGGTTGAACATCTTCATGAATTTTTTAATACCTACATCATCCTTGGAGTTAACATTAATAATGATAGTTGCATGCTATTGTTCATGAATTCCCTTCAGGGTAATGTCGCCTCTCTATTTTCCAACCTTCCTGATGAATGCATCTCTACGTGGTTTGAACTTCCGTACTAGTTTACTTCTACCTTTGGGAATTTGGATAATCCTTATGAGCATCTTAAGAGATTTAATCATTTACATATGAAGGATAATGAAAGCATTCTTACTTTTAACCTTAGGTTTATCAAGTCATATAATTCAATTCCTATGTCCATTCGCCCTACTAACTTGGCCGCCCTGTTGCATTATTATGAACTTCTACCTCCTCTTTACCTATGGCAGTTAGAAGAAAATAATTTTCAAAACCTATAGTTATCCTTAACCACTTGCCTCGACTTCGAAGAGAAAATCCGTAGAACAGGTTTCTCCTTTGGTATTCACGATTCACACAAAGATTTGTCTTCTTTAATCCCTGACATCAAGAGTTTACAGGATTGCATGTTCTTTCTTGAATCTCGATATTCAAATCATGTTGGGAGTATATCTTGGGGGCCCTCTCTCCTAGGGCCTAATTATAATAACTTCACTAATTATGGTCGAGAGCTTGGATGTGAAGAGTGTATTGATTATATCATGATGCTTGAGGATCAACCCACCTCCCACATTCTAAATACCAACCTGCTTAGACATTGTGGAAAAACTCAATCCTGAGATCATATTTCATCTCAAGCTTCTTATCTGCATGCACACGATTGTAAATTTGATTATGCAAATGAAGAAATCAATTCTGACCATGTCAAACCAATTTATGATACATTTTTATTTGTTGATGATGTTAATGAGTGGTCAAAACAAATTGATGAAGACCAACATAACGTTAATGATACATGTGAGGAGTCCTCTTTTGAAGATATTCATGAATCCAATCAAGATCTTAAATTGTATAAACTTTTCACTAATCCTTTGTTCAAATCAAAAGAGGTTAAAGAACTTGACACTATTGGGCATGTCCCTCCTAGGTGCACTTTTTACTTCAATGATGATAAATATTTTAAGAACATCCCTATGTTTTTTAACCCATATTATGAATCCTCTTTGAATCATGATGACCCCATTCCTGAAAGAAATATTCCAAGAGATCATATTAATTTATGTGATGAATTCATTGACCAACTCTTTGACACATAAACCCTAAATCTTAAATCTGATCCAATCGATACTTTCAGTATTAAATGCAAAGCATATGTTGGTTGGCATGTCTTGGAGGTTGGTGACCATTTCTTTTGGGTATTGATTAGTCATTTGTCCTCACCATACACATTTTTTGGTTGGCATGTTTCCAGTCCTTCCACTTGTAAATTTTTCAAAGTCATAAGATCCACATGCAAAGCAGGCGATGCATTCATTTATGCTAAATTTAATCTGACCTGAGTCCAAGCTAATGGTTTTATTTTCCTATGTACATAAATAAACAAAATAATAATAATAGTAATAATAGTAATAATAAATGTCAAAAATGGGTAGATTAGTTTTGGTTGAGTTCGCAATTATTTAGTTATTTTCTCACTTTTGTTCTTATCTCGTTTCTTTTGCTTTATTTTATTTTTTTCCCTTTTGATGGTCATAAGTGATGGAGTAATGGTTGGTGATATTAAAAGGCTATCTGTAAATTTTTAACTGATTGACCAAATCTATTTTGGTGGATAACAAACTTACAGGGGAACCAAGTCACCTTATTTTGTCGTAATTCCTCACTTGTCTACTATGCCCTTGCTAAGTGAGACATCCTTGCTCGTCACAATCACTAGTCTTATTCCCATATTCCTTCTTTCCCTTTCTTCATTCCCTCCATTTTGAGATGACTCCAACATACACGTTGTGGATGCCCAATGTTAAGATTGGGTTTTTTCCCTCAACACACATCCACAATAGTTTTCTAGCTTTCTAATAATTTTTTCAAGATCTAAAGAGTTTGTCCCTTCGGGTTATACAATAGGACCAAACCCCCTCATACTTACCACTTTTCATGAGTTATTCCATGAAGTTTCGATCCATGAATCCCTTGATCTCCATCGTGTCTCCCCCTATTGTATAACCTGATACACCTAACCCTATTGACCTCTTCTTGTCTTACAGTGAGTCACCCTCATTCCTATCGTTACCCTTCTCTTCCCCTTTCCTTCAAAGAATAAAGGATCGTAAGTTCATTGTTTCAAGCTTGCACGACACTGTAAGTGACACACATCTGTTGGTTGGTAGATGGTGATGACGATTTCGATCAACAACACTTAGTCGACAAACCATTGCCAGGTTCCCCCCTTGTTCTACAATTTCTTGCACAAAGTCATACACGCTCCTATTGAGTTATCACTACATATTCAAGGAAGATGTCTTCAAATACCTCGTCAATCGAAAATATTTTAAAATTTATGGCTAACAAACAAACATGGTCGTCAGTCAGTATATTTTGTGCTACAGGTTACAGTATCATTCAAATGGAAGCAAGTTCGTTACAAGTTGTTTCTATGAGGTTCTTGCCAAAACTATCATGGTTCTCGACCTACGATTCAAAAGGAGCTTGGAGTTGCCTTTGAAAGCTATGAACGTCTAATTGTTTTGACAGTCGAAGAACAGGAAAAATACATCAGACACCTTGAAGGTGGACACCATAAAAACTTATTTCTAAAGGACAAAAAACACAGACTTTATGTTGTTTCTGCTACGACAATAACAAATGTGGACCTGAAATCCTAAATAGTTTTGTCTCAGCGAATGGGTTTAGGCAAGAGTAGTTTACACATGGCTCCAGAAGAAACATTGAAAGAAGTTCTTCAAGTGCCTTTGGGATGTGTAACACCCTTTGCATTTAGTCAACAAGTATGCACGGTCATTTGTGTTTCTTCTAGAACACAGTTTCAAAAAACAAAAAACATGTTTTCTTCCATCCATTATCAAACGATATGACTATTTCACTTACAACCAATGATCTAGACAATTTTTTGATGTCGATTGGGAAAGAACCTTCTTATGTGGACTTAGAGGCTATAGTGTCTGTGGGAAAATATAAACTACCTAATCTTATTGTTCATGTTCCAATGGAGTTGGTTATAGTCTCTAATCTGCATGATGAACAAGGACCAGATAATGAGACAGGATCTATGAATATTATTCATAGAGAGAATGAAACTAGAAAAAATAAAGAGAAGGTCAATCCAAACTCCAATTCTACAAAGAAGATGAGTATTAACAAGGAAGAGACAACAAATTTCAATCTAGAGTCCAATTCAATAAAGAAATCAGCATTGGCAAGAAAGGGATTGGTACTATTAGTTCAAAAGTTGCAGTTGCTAATGTTAGGGAACTTGTGAACTGTATCTTAGATAAAAAAAAACTGATGTAGTTCTTTCAGATATTACAGTGGATGCTATTGAGCAGCATGGGAAAGACCTGGGACCCATTGTAGCTGGAGCAGTGAGACAATGCTTGGTTCATGACATGGAGAGTCTCATATTGCTTTTCAAGAATGCATCATATACACAAGGATTCACTTTAGGCATTGGAAGTCAATCTTTGCCTTAGTGATATTTTTCCTCTGCTAATTTCATCCTCTACATTTCAACTTGACACAATTTTAAGTATCTATATAATACAACTTCACAATTTTCATTGAGAATATTGTAGATGTTAATGGCATACTATCGGCTTATGTTACTAGTGATTAAAAAAATTCTATCCTAGAACTATATTTTTAATTGTGGACTTTTGGAATTTTTTGGGTGGCTATCCTCAAGGTTCTAATTTTGGTGATGTAATGGGAAATTTCTCTTTTAAGGGTCGGGAGGAGTTTCAGAAATACTGTGCTTCTACTATTTGATGTGTCGGGTCCAGAAGTAGAGAGGATAGCAGCTGATCATGAACCATCTCCAACTGGAAAGGTCAAGATAGATGTTCCTGTAAATGACATTAAACAAGGAAATCCATTTGAAGAGTTTGGCTCCTTGAGAAGCTCCTTCCAAGAAATCAACAAAATATGTACCCAAATCCCATGGTTTCCAAGCTATAAAGTCATCAATTCTAGTGATGCCAATGAACTCTTTCATGCGATTGTTACAATTCCAGGTGTAGGCTTTGAACTTTCATAACGGGGCGAGCCGAAAAGCAAGGGAGCAGAGGATCATTACTGTAGATTAAAAAATTATTTTCGACATTACAAGCATAATTTTCAACTGAATTTGGGAAAGACATTTGCTTGCTTCACGGGATTGACAAGTAGATAATGAATTATTTTTATCAAATAAAAGAAAAGAAGTTCAATTATTTTGTTTCAAAAAGAAACCCTAAATATTAACCGATTGGAGCTAACCACTCAAAATGCCCATCAAAGAATATAAAAGAGGCATCCTACAACCAGCTCGAGGAGGAAATTTTAGGAGAGAAAATTGTTTAGAGGTATGCTTGGAGTACAGTGAGGCTTTTCTTTTTTAATTCATCATTCATCCTCTACTTTCAACAGGGATTGACGGGATTGTTAGCAACATGGAGTCTTGTGAAGCAAGGAATGGAAGAGGCGGATATGGGCTTTGTTGGTTTTCATAAGATGAAATGTTTTCTTGTCAGTTTTTTGTATCTAAGCCTGAGTTTATTTCAACGCTAATCAGTTTTTGATATGCAGGTCCTCACCTTGTGTTATCACCACCATCACTCCATTCCATTTTGTCTCAACTTTCTTCTTTATTTCTCTCTTGGTCTTTCTATTGTAACCTTGTTATAGGATGGCTAAAGACTAAATAGATGGCCAAGGTCTACATAGAGATTTGTAAATTCTGGAACTCCAAGAATTGTATGGGAAGAAATTGTAATTATAGATCAAAATCCTTTACGCTCCAAAATTGTTTCTTATTTGTTTTCTGTTTAAATCTCAGCCTTCTTCATCTTAATTAATTCAATACTTTAAATAATAAAAAAAAGGAAAATGAATTCAAAAGAAACTAATGAACTATTACTTCTGTAACATGATGTACATAAACTCCTCTCATTGTTATTTTTATTTATAGGTATAATATTTTATTATCTTCTTTATTCATTTGCTTTAGTTTTTCTTTTGTGATCTATCATATTTTGACTTAAGAAAATTAAAATATCCATTTATTTACAATATTTTAAAATCAATTCTGGTAGTTAGTAAATTAATTTCTTGTTTAAATAAAATCCTCTTTTAATTAATCACTTTAGCACTAGCTTTCCCTAACTTTCGATTAGTTTTTCTTTAGTTACTTCTTGCTAAAATAAATAAAAAATAAAACATTTTTCATTTTTTAAATCTTATTGGTTGCATTCTCTTTAGTTGTTTAAATTATTTTAGGATTTAATTTTGTTATTACAAATGTATAAAATCACACATAAAATCATAAAAACTATAAATTGCATAAAAATCAAACATTGGTAAAAAGTAAAATATAAGGCAAAGGGATTCATGCTTGGACTGTAGGTTAGAGGAAATTGAGCCTGGAGTTCAATGTGTTCTCTTGTTGGGGCTCTAAGCCTAGGGTGACATTCCCGCCTAGCCCCTCGGGAGGTCGAGATGTTGGTGTTGGAAACTCTCTAATCCCATGACATCAACACATTTTTGGAGACCATACTAGGGAGGACCGTTCGATGGTTCTTTCCTAGTTTTGTTTTATTTTTTTTTCAAACTTACATTTATCCTCTCTAGACCTCAATGTCTTAACTAATTGGAAGCTTGTTTGGTGTTTGTAACCCTGTCATTTCAACTACTAATCAAAGGAAGGTCATTCGCAAGTATGGAATCTTTGAATTTGAGGAAGACCTAAACAATTCCACGTGTTTTGTGCCCACCCCTTGAAGTTAGCTCACCCATTTAATCCCTTACCTCACAAATTCAAGCACCATTTTCCTCTATTTCATGGTGATGGAACTGTTTCAGTGGTTGAAAATATTCGTGCATTTTTTAATACCTGCATCATCCTTAGAGTTAATGATAATGATAGTTGTTAAGTTTTAAGATATTATTAGGTTTAGTTTCAATTTACCAGATAACCATAGCATATATAGGATCACTGAGAGAAACACAATCACAAGACTACACAAGCATTTATCCTGGGAAACCCTCAAGGGGAAGAAAACCCAACAAAACATCTTTAATATAGATTCAATAAGCAATTACCATAGCCAATCCAATGCCAAGACAATAAACCAAATGCTAGAGAATATCCTCTCCCAAGCAATGCACCTCTCTCTCTTCCTTCTTCCGACAACTTGTAACTGCAGCTTCCTTCAATACTTGCGCACTAGATGAGTGAACTGAGTGAGTGAAAAGGTGAGTGGTTGGATTCCTTTATTTATACAAACGGGCAAGCGTTGAAAGGAGGTGTCTCTTCACTAGCAGGGAAAACTTGTCTTTCTAGGTTTTTAGAACCACTTTGATTTGCCTGGGGGATGACTTCTTAATTTTCATATTACAATTAGGGTTTGACCAATCCGCAAAAGGGGATTTGGTCAATTACAATTCCCGACATGATCAATCCACAAAAGGGGATTGATATAATGAATAACAAATCAATAATAAATAGAATCCTCTTTGCAGTTACAATATTTTAGCACTCCCCCTTAACAAGAAGGGTATTCTACAACATCATCAGGAGAGAGAGAGAGGGAAACAACATTAACTAGGTAACAACATCAACTGGATAACATCACCAACTGGATAATAACATCCACTGGATAACATCATCAACTAGGAAACAACATCAACTGGATAACATCATCAACTGGGTAACAACATCAACTGGATAACATCATCAATTGGGTAACAACATCAATTGGAATACATCATCAATTGGGTAACAACATCAACTATATAACATCATCAACTGGGTAACAACATCAATTGGATAACATGAGGCATCAATATAATCCACTTGGTCATCTGGCATCATGATCACAGATTGGTTCTCCATGAATCCATATTAAATAAGTTGTGTTCTCTTTATCTTTGTGCAGAAGATACTCTTTGTTTCTTTCATCTTCACATAGAACATACTCTTTATTATCTTCACACAGAAGATATTCTATGAGTTTTTCCATTCCTTTTATGTTCTCCCTTATCTTGTAGTCATCTATCTCACCCATCCACTGGGGAGGACTACTACCATAGCTTCACTCCTAGTCATCCCACATGAACTAGAGAAGCTAAGATGCTAGCTTGGGCAAGACTAGACTCCCTTTCCATGATCCACGTAGGATCATGACACAAACCTCAAGATCCAACTAACCATTTCACATGGTAAACATTTGTGTTCCGGGCTACTCAATCCTTGGCCAGAGAAGAGTATATGCCCGCTGCCCCTTGGAGAAACATCCACACTCCTCTCTACGAGGGTGGTCACACCCCTCTCTATGAGGGTATTCTAGCATGTCCCTAGAGTATCCAAAACTCAACACTTGGATAGAGGCCAACCTTGGAAAATTTCTCACTCCCCTTATCTACGAAGGTCTCTTCCTTTTCTACAAAGATCTCTTCCTTCTCTATGAAGGTCTACCTGTGGGATTTCTCATTCCTTCTCTATGAAGGTATCTTCCTTAATATCCTAGGTTCCTTCTTGAGTTCGAGCATTTCTTTCTTTCTGACTTCATATTGGATCAACATGCTTCCTCTGCATCTATAAGAACGGTATTGGAGAAACCTGCAGTTACCTGCATCTCATCAACTATATCTGAGTATTCATCTTTATCTTCATCTTGAGCATTTATGATCTGCATATTTAGAATCCTCTTGCTCCTATATAAATATTGGATATTGTCTGGTATTTACTGATTGCCACCACATCATAATTTCTTCTCATGTTGTCTAACTTATGCAATTCAAGGCATAATTTCTATCTTCCGAGACCTATAAACTTACTTACAATATGATTTCTGAGATATGTCACTTAGCCAATCAATCAGTAACAATAATAAGTAATCAAATAAAACTATATCATGACTTCTATCAGAGTAGTACACATATTTTCTTAAGCAAAACTTGTTCAACCATGTACACATCTGAAACCCTAATCATGAATAAGACTTTTAAACTCTTTTTCACTCTAGCTATGAAATTACCAAAATTTCCCTTACTATAATAGCTAAACACATACTTTTGTCACTCTCATGAGTGATCATACTTGAAATAAATATTTTTATCTCTTTCTTTATCCTCTTCTTTGATACTTACTTCATAAATCTGCATAGACACTGAAATAAAATGAGGCTAATTAACATTCTCACAAAAATCTAACTTGTAATGATAAAGTATTAAAGTAAGAAAGATACTAAAAATAAGCATGAATACTTTCTTTTGTTTTTGTGTGGGGAGGCTCCACAAACTCCACCATTTGATATCTTTCTTTAGATCAACTATCTTCAACTTAAAGTACATATTTCTCAATTTCTACTAAAGCTTTGTTTGAGAGAGGAGATTCCTCTTCCTCTTCCACATGTGATTGATGCTTTCTTTTCCCTTTTCCTTGAGGACAATCATAAGAAAAGTGTCCCAACTTTTGACAGTTGTAGCATCTGATCTTTGAAATATCTTTCTTTTTATCTGAAACTCTTACGGAGTTAGCTTCTTTATTGTTCTTCCTGAAGGAGCTTCTTTTGTTCTTTTGAACTGTAAGAGATTCCTCTTCGTCAAAAACTAATCTCTTTTGTTGGTATGCAAGTATAGATTCTTTGTGTGTGCAATCTTCCCATAACTTATCAAACTTGGGTAACTTTCTTCTTACACACACTCCTTGTACAAAAGGAATCCAAAATTTTGGAAACCCATTTAGGGTTGTGGTTACAAGCTCTTTGTCACTAATGACATCTCCAATAGTTGCAAGCTGATATCTAATTTGAGAAACTCTCATAAGATAGGATGAGATAGATTCTGAGTTTTCCATCTTCATATTATGAAGTTGATTTCTTAAGGAAAGATTTCGACTAATGTCTTTGCTTTCATATAACCTACTGAGTGCTTCATACATTTTCCTTGTTGTCTGTAGTTTAGATATATGAGGGATCAAGTGATCCTTTACTGAATCTGACACGATTCTCTTTGCTTTCTTTTCATTCTTCTTGTGCTTGGCCTTTTTCTCTTCTTCCTCTTGTTCTGGTACACCCACTATAACATATTCTAGGAGATCATTCTCATATAGAATCATCTACAACCTATGCTTCCAATATCTGAAGTTTCCAGATCCTTCCATCCTATCTTCTACCCTCATATCGATAGCCATTCTTTCTTGTAGTAGAAACACTAGCCCTCCGGGCTATAGAAATAATAGAAAAATCAAATTTCTTGGATCTGAAAATTGAACTCACCAAAATATGTGTTGGACTGAGCGAGTATGCTGGTATAGTTAGTTTCTAAAAATTCTAATTTTTGGCCCTTGAAACTGGACCTGCGAAATTCTGGACTACAGCTTCTAGTTTTCTAGTACTTCTAGTTTTCTGGTACTTCTGGTTTCTTGGTACTTCTGATACTTCTGGTATTGGTGAAAACTATGGTTTCACTTTCTTGGATTTCTATCCATTGAAAAGGTGCGTTGAAGGTGTCAATGAGTTCCTTAGTCTAGGGTGCACTTTTCTAGATGAACTTTGGGCTGAAATTCCTCTTCAATAAAAAGCCCTAATTTTCTTGTACGACAACAATGGCATTTTTTCTTTTTCCTTTGAAAGATGCTCTCTTCATCTTAGATTTGATACCATGTTAAGGTTTAAGATATTATTAGGTTTCTTTTCAATTTACTAGATAACCATAGCATAGATAGGATCACTGAGAGAAACACAATCACAAGAGTACACAAGCATTTATCCTGGGAAACCCTCAAGGGGAAGCAAACCTAGAAAAAAATATTTAATATAGATTCAATAACCAAGTACCATAACCAATCCAATGCCAAGACAATAAACCAAACACTAGAGAATATCCTCTCCCAAGCAATGTGCCTCTCTCTCTTCCTTCTTCCAACAACTAGTAACTGCAGGTTCCTTCAATACTTGCGCACTAGATGAGTGAACTAAGTGAGTGAACAAATGAGTGGTTAGTTTCCTTTATTTATACAAATTGGAAAGTGTTGAAAGGAGGTGTCTCTTCACTGGTAGGGCTGACTTGTCTCTCTGGGTGGTTAGAACCACTTTAATTTTCTTGGGGGACGACTTCTTAATTTTCATATTACAATTAGGGTTTGACCAATCCAAAAAAGGGGATTTGATCAATTACAATGCCTGGAAATCAATAATAAATAGAATACTCTTTGCAGTTACAATATTTCAACAATAGTCGCATGCTATTGTTCATGAATTCTCTTAAGGGTAATGTTGCCTCTCTATTTTCCAACCTTCCTGATGAATGCATCTCTACATGGTTTGAACTTTCATACTAGTTTACTTCTACCTTTGGGAATTTGAATAATCCTTATGAGCATCTTAAGAGATTTAATCATTTACATATAAAAGATAATGAAAGAATTCTTACTTTTATAGGTTTATCAAGTCATATAATTTAATTCCTATGTCCATTATCCCTACTAACTTGGTCTCCCTGTTGCATTATTATGAACTTCTACCTCCTCTTTATTGATGGTGGTTAGAAGAAAAGAATGTTCAAAACCTACAATTAGCCTTAAACACTTTCCTCGACTTCGAAGAGAAAATCCGTAGAACAGGTTTCTCCTTTGGTATTCACGATTCACACAAAGATTTGTCTTCTTTAATCCTCATCATCAATAGTTTACAGGATCAAATGTTCTTTCTTGAATCTAGATCTTCAAATCATGCTGGGAGTATATCTTGGGGGCCCTCTCTCCTAGGGCCTAATTATAATAACTTCACTAATTGTGGTCGAGAGCTTGGATGTGAAGTGCATATTGATTATATGATGATGCTTGAGGATCAACCCACCTCCCACATTCCAAACACCAACCTACTTAGACAATGTGGAAAAATTCAATCCCGATATCATCTATCATCTCAAGCTTCTTATCTGCATGCGCACAATGGTAAATTTGATTATGCATATGAAGAAATCAATTCTGACCATGTCAAACCAATTCATGATACATTTTTATTTGTTGATGATGCTAATGAGTGGTCAAAACAAATTGATGAATACCAACATAACGTTAATGATACATGTGAGGAGTCCTCTTTTGAAGATATTCATGAATCCAATCAAGATCTTAAATTGTATAAAATTTTCACTAATCCTTTGTTCCAATAAAAAAAATAACTTGACACTATCGGGCATGTCCCTCCTAGGTGCACTTTTTACTTCAATGATGATAACTATTTTAAGAACATCCATATGTTTTTTAACCCATATTATGAATCCTCTTTGAATCATGATGACCCTGTTCCTGATAGAAAGATTCCAAGAGATCATATTAATTTATGTGATGAATTCATTGACCAACTCTTTGACACACAAACACTAAATCTTAAATCTGATCCAATCGATACTTTTAGTATTAAATGCAAAGAATCTTTTGGTTAGCATGTCTTAGAGGTTGGTGACCATTTATTTTGGGTATTGATTAGTCATTTCTCCTCACCATACACATTTGTTGGTTGGCATGTTGGCAGTCCTTCCACGTGTAAATTTTTCAAAGTCATAAGATATGCATGCAAAGCAGGCAATGCATTCCTTTACACTAAATTTCATCTGAACTGAGTCCAAGCTAATGTTTTTATTTTCCTTTGTACATAAATAAACAAAATAAACAAAATAATAATAATAATTTTCAAAAAGGGATATATTAGTTTTGGTTGACTTCGCAATTATTTAGTTATTTTCTCACTTTTGTTCTTATTCTGTTTCTTTTGATTTCTTTTCTTTGTTTCCCTTTTGATGGTCAGAAGTGGTGGAGCAATGGTTGGTGATATTAACAAGATATTTGTGTATTTTTATCTTATTGACCAAATTTGTTTTGGTGGACAACAAACTTGCAGGGGAACTAAGTCACCTTATTTTGTCATAATTCCTCACTTGTCTACTATGCGCTTACTAAGAGAGACATCCTCACTCATCACAATCGCCAGTCCTATCCCCATATTCCTTCTTTCCCTTTCTCCATTCCCTCCATTTTGAGACAAATCCAACATACACATTATGGATGCCTAGTGTTAAGCTTGATTTTTTTCCCTCAACACACATCCACAACTATTTTCCATATTTCTAATCATTTTGTCAATATCTAAAGAGTTTGTCCCTTCAGGCTATACAACAGGACCAAACCCCCTCATACTTACCACTTTTCATGAGTTATTCTATGAAGTCCCGATCCATGAACCCTTTGACCTCCATTGTGTCTCCTCATGTTTTATAACCTGATCCACCTAACCCTATGGACCTCTTCTTGTCTTACATTGAGTCACCCTTATTCCTATCATTACCCTTCCCTTCCCCTTTCCTTCAGAGAATCAAGGATCGTAATTTCATTGTTTCAATATTGTACTCCACTGTAAGCAACGTGCATATGTTGGTTGGTATATGTTGACGACAATTTTGGTCAACAACAATTATCCAACAAAGCATTTCTAGGCTCCCCCCTCGTTCTGCAATTTCTTCCACAAAGTCGTACACGCTCCCGCTAAGTTATCATTACACATTCAAGGAAGATGTCTTCAAATACCTTGTCACTCGAAAATATTTCAAAATTTATGGCTAACAAATGAACATGGTAGTCAGGTAGTATATTTTTTGCTACAGGTTACATGATCATTCAAATGGAAGCAAGTTCATTACAAGTTGTTGCCATGAGGTTCTTTCCAAAACTATCATGGTTCTCGGCCTACGATTCAAAAGGAGCTTGGAGTTTCCTTTGAGAGATATGAACATCCAGTTGCTCTAATAGTTGAAGAAT
Source organism: Picea engelmannii (assembly GCA_009831015.1). Taxonomy (NCBI): domain Eukaryota; kingdom Viridiplantae; phylum Streptophyta; class Pinopsida; order Pinales; family Pinaceae; genus Picea; species Picea engelmannii. The sequence goes on from ML803379.1 coordinate 76,523, forward strand.
AGGTGAAATACCTTAGACACCTTGAAGGTGGAAACAGTCAAAACATATTTATAGAGGATAGAAAACACAGACTTTATGTTGTTTATGCTATGCCAACAACAAATGTGGACTTGAAATCTTAAACAGTTATGTCTCAGCGGATGGGTTTAGGAAAGAGTGGTTTACGCATGGCTCCAGAAGAAACATTGAAAGAAGTGCTTCATGTACCTTTGGGATGTGTAACACCCTTTGCATTTGTTCAACAATTCTGCATGGTCGTTTGCACTACTTCTAGACCACAGCTTCAAAAAACAAAAGCATGTTTTCTTCCATCCATTATCAAACGATATGACTATTTCACTTACAACCAACGATATAGACAAGTTTTTGATGTTGATTGGGAAATAACCTGCTTATGTGGACTTAGAGGCTGTAGTATCTGTGGGAAAATATCAACTGCCTGATCTTGTTGTTCACGTTCCAATGGAGTTGGTTATAGTCTCTAATCTACATGTTGAACAAGGACCAGATAATGAGACATGACCTTCGAATATTATTCATAGAGAGAATGAAACTAGAAAACATAAAGAGAAGGTCAATCCAGACTCCAATTATACAAAGAAGACGAGTATTAACAAGGAAGAGACATAAAAGTTCAACCTAGAGTCTAATTCGACAAAGAAATGAGCATTGACAAGAAATGGACCGGTATTGTTGGTTCAATAGTTGCAGTTACTGATGTTGGAGAAATTGTGAACTGCATCTTAGATAAAAATATTGTTGCATTTCTTTCAAAGATTACAGCGGATGCTATTGAGCAGCATGGGAAAGACTTGGGACCCATTGTAGCTAGAGAAATCAGACAATGCTTGGTTCCCGACATGGAGAGTATCATAATTCTTTTCAAGAATGCAACATATACACAAAGATTCACTTTAGGCATTGGTAGCCGATCTCTACCTTAGTGATCTTTTTCCTCTGCTGATTTCATCGTCTACATTTCAACTTGACATAATTTTAAGTATCTATATCGTACAACTTCACCATTTTCATTGATCAGATTGTAGATGTTAATGGCATACTATCGGCTTATGTTACTAGTGATAAAAAAAATTCTATACTGGAACTATATTTTTAATTGTGGCCTTTTGGAATATTTTGGGTGGCTATCCTCGAGGTTCTAATTTTGGTGATGTAATGGGAAATTGCTCGTTTAGGGGTCGGGAGGAGTTTCAGAAATACTATGCTTCTACTATTTTATGTGCCAGGTCCATAAGTAGAGAGGATACCAGTTGATCATGAACCATATCCAAATGGAAAGGTCAAGATAGATGTGCCTTTAAATGACACGAAACAAAGAAATCCATTTGAATATTTTGCCTCCTTGAGAAGCCCCTTCTAAGAAATCAACGAAATTTGTACCAAAAACCCATGGTCTCCAAGCTATAAAGTCATGAATTCCAGTGATGCCAAGGAAATATTTTATGCGACTTTTACAATTCGAGGTGCAGGATTTGAACTTTCATAACGGGGCGAGCCAAAAAGCAACGGAGCAGGGGATCATTGATGTAGATTAAAAAATTATTTTTGACATTACAAGCATAATTTTCAATTGAATCTGGGAAAGACATTTTCTTGCTTCACAGGATTGACAGGTAGATAACAAATACTTTTTGTCAAATAAAAGAAAAGAATTTCAATTATATTGTTTCAAAAAGAAACCCTAATTGTTAACCGATTGGAGCTAACCACTCAAACTGCCCATCAAAGAATATAAAAGAGGCAACCTACAACCAACTCGAGGAGGAAATGTTAGGAGAGAAAATTGTTGAGAGGTATGTTTGGAGTGCAATGAGGCTTTTCTTTTTTAATTCATCATTTATCCTCTACTTTCAGTAGGAATTGACGGGATTGTTGGTAGCAGGGAGTCTTGTGAAGCAATGAACGGACGAGGTGAGGATGAGCTTTGCTAGTTTTCATAAGGTGAAATTCTTTCTTGTTATTTTGTTGTATCTAAGCCTAAGTTTATTTCAGCACTAATCAGTTTATGATATGCAGGTCCTCACCTTGTGTTATCACCACCATTGCTCCATTCCATTTTGGCTCAACTTTCTTCTTTCTTTTTCTCTTGTTCTTTCTATTGTAACTTTGTTCTAGGATGGCTAAAGACTAAATACCTAGCCCAGGTATACGTAGATATTTGTAAATTCCGGAACTCCAAGAATTGTATGGGAAGAAATTGTAATTAGAGATCAAAATCCTTTACGCTCTAAAATTGTTTCTTATTTGTTTTCTATTTAAATCTCAACCTTATTCATCTTAATTAATTCAATACTTTAAATTAAAAAAAGGGGAAAATAAATTCAAAAGAAACTAATGAACTATTACTTTTGTAACATGATGTACATAAACTCCCCTCATTGTTATTTTTATTTATATGTATAAGCCTTTATTATTTTCTTTATTCATTTGCTTTAGTTTTTCTTTTGCGATCTATCATATTTTGACTTAAGACAATTAAAATATCCATTTATTTACAATGTTTTAAAATCAATTTTGGTATTTAGTAAATTAATTTCTTGTTTAAATAAATTCCTCTTTTAATTAATCACTTTAGCACTAGCTTTCCCTAATGTTTGATTTGTTTTTCTTTAGTTACTTCTTGCTAAAATAAATACAAAATAAAACATTTTCATTTTTTTAATCTTATTGGTTGCATTCTCTTTAGTTGTTTAAATTCTTTTAGGATTTAATTTTGTTATTACAAATGTATAAAATCACGCATAAAAGCATAAAAACTATAAATTGCATAAAAATCAAATATTGTTAAAAAGTAAAATATAAGGCAAAGGGATTCACGCTTGGACTATAGGTTAGAGGAAATTGAGCCTAGAGTTCAATGTGTTCTCTTGTTGGGAATCTAAGCCTAGGGTGACATTCATGTCTCTTCCTTCTTATCCCCACGGGAGGTCGAGATGTTGGTGTTGGACTCTTTAGTCCCTTGACGTCAACACCCACCAAAATTTAAGGGAATTCTTCCCAAATGTATAGGATATTTAACACGAGTTTAACATAAATGTTTATTAATACCCAAATGGAATTCTGAGAACTTTTGTATTCTAATTCAATTAGGAAATTTCATGTTTATTTCCTAATTATTTTTCGTTAATACCCATTTATAATGACTTTTAATGTTTTTCCATATTTGGGATTATTTCCTAAAGTCCACACAGATCTGATATCCTCTAAGTTTTCTGGCATAATATTTGAGGACATACTAAAATAGAACACTATTATGCATAAAAATCACTCTCTCTTCTTTCAAATGTTTTATAGATATTTTTAACCATTCGGTCATCATTTCCCAAGAATGCATTAAACTGTGCAACACAGTCAAGCACAACATCCACTCCAATAAATCGTATTTTAACACATAGATAGTCAAAAGATAATGAATTAAATCAAATGAGCTTCAACTAAGACGTAGCATAAAAAATTTCAAGTCACTTTTGTCAGAAATTAAACTTACACAGTTCTAAAACATAGTATAAAATTTTATCTGATCTAAACACTACGAAGATTTAACCAAATATACTTATCTAGAAACCAGATGATGATGCAACTGCCGAAAGGGGTTCCCTTTTCTGTCCAACCGTAGGCACAAAAACTCCTAGACGTAATTACTACTGGTCACCCCCTAGCTAGATCACGATGCTATGAGAGAGACTCTTCCTTATGTTCAACAACAACCAAGGATGGAAGTTACTCTCCTCCTCCCACGGGAACTTGGCGGATCGGTTTTCTCTCCACCAAGAAAGGGGATCTACAATGAGTGCTTCTTCAGTCACTCATCTTCTCTACAACCCTGTTTATCATCTTGGTTAGAAAAACGTTGCCGAGCAATTCCTGTACTCATAAACAATTTTTTTTTCAATCCTCTTTAGAATCAGAGAGATGCACATTCTCTCCCTCTTCAAAAATGGTCACCAGATCCATTCCTCTTTCCTTCCCCAGCTAGAGTTCATGGTTCCAAATCCTAATTTTGTGGGTCAAGTTAGGAATTTTTACAGATGGATACTCTGCCCATTTCCTCATTGACTCTTGAGGAAGACTTCCCAACTACTAGCTTTGCTAGTAATTAAATTCTTCAGGTCAGAGGAATGTTCTATTTCTGAACAATTTAAATCTAGTCGAGTACTGGTCTGGTAGGGGTCATCTCAACCATTGTTGGTTCCCCTCACCATCTCTCTCATGCATCATGACCGACCTTGGAAATCCTCCTCAACAATTGTCCAACACTTTCCCTTTTACATTAGTAGCATAAATATTTACACTACCTTTTTAGAAAAATACAATTATATTTACAAGTCGGGGGAAACAAGGCCATTACAATCCCCTCCCCCTTAAAGGAACATCGTCCTTGGTGTTCTTTGCATCTATACAACACTATTCATGCCTCATGCTTCAACCGCTTTAGTGTCATTTCCCTTTTATCTACCTGGTCCTTTCCGAGACTCTTAGCCTTTGTCACATGAACACAATGATTTCAAACAACAAGCATTTAATCACAATTTCATGCAAAAACATTTTACTATTGTTCAAAACTCAAGGAGAAATATTTATATCAGCACAATACTTATCTGTGCAATTTCATGGATCCACATTCAGTTGGATGTCTTACTAACTTGTCCCACTGTTTTCTTGACATACCCATTGTGTGCATGACCCCAACCAATAGTTTACAAGAATTATTGAAGTTTCTTGTTTCTTGCGATAACTCACCCTACAGGCCCAGGCTTAGGCATCTCCTTCTCTACTCTACATTCCCTCGGGTGATCCATCTTTCCTCGCCAAGGATTTCTCAGACAAGAAGACTTTCTGAGATAACCAGTAATTAATATCACCTGTATCACACGCATATGATAACCATAATATGTTATCATCAATTCCAATTTATAATTTATTTCAAATCTATCACCCAGAGATTTCCAAATTCCACATTTTTATTTTCAGATTTGTTCCACCTAGAAAACAAATTCACAAGTATGAGATTTTCCTTCCCATAGTAGTTTGTCTCAACAAGCATTGGTATTCCTTATGGGATTTCTTCTGCTGCCATATCCAAGACCCTTCTTCATCCAGTCCATCTTCACATAGCCAAACTAGTTGTTAGTTCTCATGCACATTGTATCTTCAAAATTGTGCATACTAACAGTCAAATCATTACAAAGCAAAAGGAGATGCATGCATCATTTCAACATACTGATTTTTCCAAATGCAATTCAACTATTAAATGGCTTTAATCAATGTGTCAATTTCCATGGCCACATAAATAGCCAATGCACCCTTGCATTGATTTCCAATTACTATATTTTGCGTTAAGCACTTTTCCATGACGTGTTCGGTCTTGGCCAGCCTCTCACCACATGTATTCTCTATCCACATTCATTATTATGGTAGGAATATTCCTCCTTCTTTGATTTGATCATTGCCTCAAATCAGTGCATATGAAACTAAAAGTTTCTCATGAATGCAGTCAATCATTGTCTCTTTATAGGTAACCACTGTGTCAACCTTCATGACCACCCAAATCCTCTTTCTACCATTATTACAATTATGTAAAATATCAAAAGTTCCTCCTTCCATACTAGGCAGTCCATTGCCTGCCCTATCATACCAACATGCATTTCCTCAATGCATTTAATCAATGTGATGCTTATGAGCACTTTTTTTACCAACCATTCCCGATTGGTCAATATATTCGTGACACTTTGTTCATGAATTTTATTGCAAGGATTTCAATCATCCTTGACTACTAGATATTCCTTCCTCTATTATTCAAGTTCCTTTCTTGAATATTACCCTACTTGGGTAGTAATGGCATACAATAGCCACTCAAAATTATTTGCATATCAATAAGATAATAAAACACTTCATAGGGGATCCTTACCAAATCCCTCCATACCTTATGTCACTCAAGCATGACCATTTTGTTTATACCTGTTATGGATGCCATCACCCTTTTTTTTTTTTTTTACCTCATCAGTGGTGCTTCGTAGGGCTCTCAAAGTCCCTTCAATAATATTTCAACAACAAGTTGTTGAGGAAAAGATATGAAATAATCTTACTCAATCATTTTTGGATCTTTCTTGGATAAGGCAAGATAGACATGAATATCACCCTATGTTTATAGCCTCAAAATTTGTTTCCCAATCCACAAGTATTAGTTACAAGGGCTTAGGCTAATTTTTTTAAATCAAAGATTGTTGCAAAATTCAACATTTTTATATAATTTTATGAATATAACAGATGCAAAAGTAAATGTGGAGACAAAAGAAAAAATACCAAGTCACATATTTAACACAGATGAGATAGAATAACAATCGCTTATTTCATTCCAAGAAATCAAAAGAATCGTTCTCTTTACAAAAATCCCTAAGGGAGTTTGGACCAAAGCCAAACTTAGATATCCCTGATGAAAACCATACAAAAGGACTCTGACAGGAAGTAAAAAATTGAATTTTAAAAGCTGGATCAACTTGCCACAGATTTCTTCCCACTCGACTTTGCACAATATCCTTTACCAGTCATGAAATTTAATTCATAAATAGACAAGTCTACAGAGACTATCAAAGATAGATCGACACCTCTAAAAAAAAGTGTCTGAATGATGTAATTAAGCTTTGAATCTTGTTGTCTACAATAGGACCCTTTTGTCATAAAAGAGAATTAGGCTTTTAATGAAGTGAAGAATGAATAAAAACTGAACTATCTCAATAAAACTCAAGAGAAAACCTTAGTATTATTTCTCCTTCTATTCTCCACTTGTTCTTCCTTCACATTTTTCTTTTATGCATCCCAAATTAGTTGAAGGAGCTCAACTACTTATTTTAGTTAAGTTAACTAAAACTCAACTAACTTTTAGTTAGGGGAAGAATTAATATAATAATAATAATAAGGTTCTTTTAATAAATAATAACTAGTAGGTGGGACCCCTTGGGATTCCCTTTAGTTTCTTAACACAAATAAACATAACTAGTCAATCAATCAAACACATCCCTCTTTGTTACTCCCAATAATCATTCTCATAATTTTGAAAATTAAATATCAATGATATTTTAAATCATATCCAAACATATAATCCAAAATATCCAAAAATAATATGTTGTCCATGTTATCGCTCAGTTTGTAGTTTAGGTCACAGGCTAAAGGATAAAGGACAAACTGGCGTAATAGGAACCTTCCCCACCCAATGTCACCTCAATGGGGAGGTTCTTTCTATTTAGGGAGGTTAGCCCAGGGGAGACGTCCCTGGTAACCTGGGGTTTGAAAAGGCAGAAAGTATAAGGTCAAGTATTAGAGTTCCCTTCTCACAGGTTACCACCTAGGTCAAATAGTCCGGCTAATCAGCCAATAAATGAAGTGTATGCCCTATTGAAAACACCTGCCCGGAACAAGACAACAACAACACAATATATGTATTTGCAGGCTATAAATCAAAGGGTTAGTACTTCAATGACTATCTTCTATCATTTAATAAGAAATTGTAAAATAATAGATATATAATGAAGTCAACGTTTTGTCAATTAGCTATGAAAGATCATCAATTCATCAATATCTACCAAGATGACTAAGCCGACAATGTGTCCAATGAACAATTTACTCAATAAATGCTTCAAATCATCATTTAATTGCGTATATCACAGTTTTGCTGCGCTAAGATGAAATATTCAATTATGGCGTCAGCCCTAGTTAGGTTAGTTATGTTAGTGAGGATTTCAAATTTATGTTTTGAAAGTAGTTTTGTACACTAAAGCTTCAACATTGGAGATCAAATCAGTGCCTTAGGGTAAATGGAGTCAAAAGATAAGGGCACAATGTCTCGAAAGGATGATGACTCAGAGACTAGAAGGTAGGTTTCTATGGTGTTGCAAAGGCAGGGCCCTAGAATCAAAATCCTAGGGGAAAGAGGCTCACTCCGGTGTTGCTTAAGCAAGGCCTCGTGCTCTTTCCTCCTTCTCTAAATCAACTTGGAAAAACGGCTAGCCTAAATCATACGTCTAAGGGAGAAAATGTTGCAATAACAAGGCTTTCAAACCCTAGAAGGTGAAAACCCTAGGTGTAGGCAATCTAGGCCTAGGACATCTCCTCTTTTCAAATTATAGACTTCAACGCTATCTCAGAAGAGACAAGACAAGTATAGCAAAGGCTAGGCTCTATCTCTTTTCTTCAATGGCTGAAAAATATCTCTCTCTAAGGGGACATGTAACAATGACCTACTTGTGTGCTTGTTACCTAGGGTTTTAAATCAGCAATACAATAAGAAAATGCAAGAAATTACACCTGCAACCATTCATTTAAGAAGTTTTGCAAGAAACTTTACTTACATGTCATGAAGAAAAGCATAAGCAAACCCTAGTTGTAAACCTTCCTTGAGAGAAATGCCATAAATGCCAAAAATATCCTTCCAATAGCAAGTGTGTCTCCTAGTTATCCCCAAGTATGTATAGGACCTGTGGGCTTCGAGACATGATCTCCTAGTTATCCCTATAAATCATGGATAACAGTCCAAAACTTCAGCAGTCAACTGTTCTCAACAAAACAATAATAAAATATACTTAAAAACCATATTTTCCACTTTGGGAGGCAATTTTCCCTTTCTTGTTGCTATCTCCTTTTGAATTTCATGAATTAGCATTAGGCTGTGTGGAGCCTTGAGGCTTGATCTCATTGATGATATGACAAAAATAATCTCTCAAGTGCATGCAGGATGAAACATATTTGGTTGAATCACTTGAGGGGGCGGAAACAACTTTTCCTTTTTCATGCATGTGGTGGGCTTCAGTTTTGAGTCTTTTGCTCGCTTGAGAGGATTGTACAGGTGAGTGTGCAGGGGAAATCTATACATTTGGGTTAACAGGTGGAGGAGGAGCATGTAGAGGAAAATTTGGCCAACCACGATGTTGGGAGATTGTTGGGTGAACAATCTCCTGCCATTCATCGTTCTCGAGAACTTCAAGTTGCAATGAAACATGAGGGGGCACAAGGATACTAGGGACATGATGGGGTTGGAAGGGAGGCCTCTCTGACCTAGGTTTGAATACCCCTTATCCAATCCAATTGAAAAATCCATCTTGGAAGACCTGGTATAAATCTTGAGGATCTGCATCAAAATGTATCGAGAATCTTGGCCTTCTAGGCCCTCTGTTCCAATTCCCTCTTCCCTGTTATTTTGACCATGGCTTCCTCTGCTAAAGAATCGCATCTTGTATGCAACGTTTATTAGAAACTATCTTCTTAAACAAACCATACATGGCATCTCTTAATATGAAACAAAGTTTGGCTCAAGAATCACATCAGACCCATGCAATCCAATCCATAAAATTCATTTAATTGTCAATGAGCAGGGGGTGAATAAGGGTTCTAGGATATCTGAGGGGGTTTTTGTTCGATAAAACAGGTATTCCAACAGAGGATGAACACCTTCAATAACCACTTACATAACCAGATCAAAGATCAACACACCGATGTTTTCACGTGGTAAAACCCCTACGGGAGAACATCCACGGCCCCATCCAATGTGACCACTTGGAGCAGTTTATTAATGCAAATAAAAGATTACAAAAAGATTCTACAAGAGAGTTTCTCACAATCGATCATCGGAAAATGACCCCCCATTCTCTTTAAATAGAGATCATGGACCAATCAGGTGTTAAGTCACGGATCAATGGCCATTAATATCGAGGAGAGTCTGAACCATCGAATCGCTCTATGTCAGGAACATATTGTGACCGTTAGATTTCCTAACTACAAATGCATACTAATGCATGCTAAAGAAACACACTTTTACCTAATGACATATTAGACCAAGTAGATCTTAACTAACTTCTAAGTGTCTAAATATCCTAACACCCCCCCTTAAGAACAACTTGGAATAGGATTGAAGGATTTACAATAGTGACACAATAGGAGAAGGAATGAGGCATTAGAGCCTATCCCCCCTTAATGACAACTTCCTGAACCCCTAACATAGATCGAAGTTTGGAAAACTTTGCTTCTGTAAGAGACTTTGTGAAAATGTTTGCAACTTGATCTTTTGTAGGGAAAAAGAGCACTTCAATAACTTAATCATGAATGAGCTTTCTGATGAAGTGCATGTGTAGCTCGATGTGTTTTCTATGTTGATGTTGAACTGGGTCTTTGGCAAGATTGATGGCACTCTGATTTCCACACTAAAGGCTGGTCGGATGTTGGTGCTAGAATCCAAACTCTGAAAGGATCTGTCGAAGCCACAGGGCTTCCTGACTTGCATTTACCGTTGCTCGGTACTCTACTTCTGCTAAAGAAAGTGAAATAGCATGTTGTTTCTTACAGGCCCAAGTGACAGGTCCTGAACCAAGGCTGAAAACATAACATGCAGTAGACTTCCAATCATCAGGGTCGTCAACCCAATCGGAATCAGTGAAACCAACCAATAAAGGAGTCCGCCCTGAACTATAATGTATCCCTAATTGAACTGTACCATGAACATAGTGAAGTATCCTTTTAGATGCTTTCCAATGGCTTTCATGGGGTGTTTGCATATATCGGGAAACAAGACCAACAACAAAGGAAAGATCAGGACGGGTATGAGTCAAGTATTGTTGATACTGAGAGGGGGGTGAATCAGTATCAAGTCCAATTTAAAAACCTTTTTCAACTTATACTTAAACCATTCAATTATATCCAATGAGCAATGAACAATAGTATAAGAGTTACACCAATACACCACAATACACCATGCACAATATATGAGAAATAATCAATAGTTTTTGTTCAAGGGAATTAATGACTTCCAAATGTAAAGGGAGGGATAAACCTCCAAGAGGAAGATACAATCCTCCAATATAAAGAGATATTTGAACTCTCTATCCTTGCCCCTTCCTTCCACCTAAGAATATATGAGAGATAATAAAACTTTATTCAATTCTGATCTGTTCAAAAGACCCAACTTGTACAGCATGCCCCGCGCTCAATATTTAACATCTGATTCTGAAACTCGCACAAAAGAAACTAAAGTCCGTACTCTTTCCAATGGAAGCAGTCCCACTGCATTTGGAGTCTGTATGAAAAAGTTATGATTGTCTTACCCAGAACACCTGTTTATTGACTAGTTTCAGGACTGGTCAAAAACCCTATATTCCACAGAGTGTATCTCCATAATTATAGTGAATCAAGAGATGAAATTTTTACCAAAGGTCCCTTGATATGTATTCTCAATACCATAGATATTTCACCATCTGAATCGTTCTAGAAAAAAAGTTATAGAAAAAATGGTAAGATGACCTGAAAATAACATACCTTAGAACACATCACCAAAAGACTTCATCCTCCCTTGAAATCC
>ML803379.1:92914-106480 GCA_009831015.1 Picea engelmannii
TCCAGATCCTACAACACTAAGAGATCTATCATCACCAACAAATATTTTCTTGGTGTTACATTCATTTAGAGCAGAAAATATGGCTTTATCCTTATCCATATGATAAGATGCTCCTGAATCAATAAGCCACTCATCAGAAGAAGTAGTAGTAGAATTTGAATTGAAGGAGAAACCAGAAGCGAAAAGTGCATGTCCGTGAGAAGAATAAGTAGAATCAATATTGATGTTGTGCATCTTCATCGTTGCTTCTAAAGATGCCATCTTCTTGAAACATTTGGACTCATCATGACCATGTTTATCACAAAAGTTGTAATGTCTGTTGGTATTCTTACTTTTATATTTTTCTCCTTTGTCACCAGTAGGAGTTGAATCTATCTGAGTAGGTTTGGGACCCTTATGTTGTTTGTTTTTGTAGCAAGGATGTTGCATCTTGGGATACTTGGGTTTATCTTTCTGCTGGGCAACTAAGGCTTTGTTGGAGGGACATGCAGTGTTGATCACTCCAAATTGTACACGTTTATCTTCCTCATGATTCAAAGAAGCACAAAAGGACTCAAGAGTGGGTGTTTCATAAGCTTCTTCCCCTAGAGCCTCTCTCATGGCATAAAAGGTAGATACAAACACAGAATATGCACTACCTAGCTTAGAAAGAATAAGATAGATGCAACACTCTTCCTCCATCTTTATCTTACATTCTTCACATAAAATTCTGAGTGTTTTAAACCTATATAGATAGTCTCCAAGGCAAGAAAAATCATTTGGACTCAAGGTCAGTATTTGATTTTCTAACTATTGTGCTCGAATAATATTGAGTTTACCAAACACAGATTCAATCATGTTCCAAGCTTCTTTGGGGTCATCAATATCTTGAAGGTGGTACCTTAAATCAGGAGAGATGGAAATTATGATTATTCCACGTGCTTCATCATTCCTATTATCCCACTTGGCTTTCTTATCAGCATCAATGGGTGTTTTTTCCTTTCCCAAGGTAATCCGGTACAAGCCTTTACTTCTTAATAAATCTTCTATATGAGATTTTCATTGGAAGTAGTTGTTGCTGGTAAGAAAGATAGTACTTGTATAAGCCATATTAAATATGCAAATAATATAGACTTAAAAACTAAAAATGATGATCTGGATGGAAAGAGCTCGAAAAATTATGCAGTTTTAAAAAAAAACGGCACTGAAAACAGACTTTTGATGTGAGAGTTATGCCCTTTTAAAGAAAAGGCATAAACGGTAACCAACTGACCACGGGATAGTGTAAGTTGTTTTATGAAGTGACTCACTTTTATAAAGAGAAGTGGGGATCACTTTTACAATGAAGTTACTTTATAACAGAAAAGTTGCATGAAAAATAAATAACTCTAAAATAAAATATTAAAGATACTTATAGTGATTCACTTTTATACTTGAAGTGAAATACACTTTACAATTTTAGCATGAACTTTTTCAAAAAGGTAACAAAAGAGAGATTGAACTCAAGACCTCTTACTTAATAAGGCAAGTTTTAACCAAATGGTCTAGCAAAACATATTGTAATATTCAGAAGGAGGATTGGGTTTGTTGTTGTTGTTGACGGCCTTGGAGAGCGTGCTAAAAAAAAACTCTTTTCACACAAGAAAAAAATTTCACTTCTCGATGACAATAAGGGTTAGATCTCGGTTAGCTTACCCGGAAGATGCACATTTTCCTATCTGTTTCTGATTTGCCGAGATTGCACAGGGCGCGGGGAAAATAGCATACACAGATCTAAAAGAGTAGCAACCAAAAAATAAAAAATACAAACCAAAATAAAATCAAAATAAAACTTTGTAGAAATTTAAAAAATGCATATTCAGGATTTATACCTTCGGATCTGACTCTAATGGTCGTATCTTGGGAAAACAGAAACCTTTTCGAGTGAAATGAAAAGTGTTCCTGAATGAAACGAGTGATCCAGATGCAATGGAACAATCGTCTTAGCCCATAATTGTATGCAAATGATAGAAAATGGAGATGAGACAACTCGGCTTCACGATCTCGATCTACAACAGGAGTGGGTCTTCAAATAGGCTCTGATACCATGTTCGAAAACATAGGTATTATAATAGAGGATGAACACCTTCAGTAACCACTCACATAACCAAATCAAATATCAACACACCGATGTTTTCATGTGGTAAAACCCCTACGGGGAAACATCCATAACCCCAACCAACGTGACCATTTGGAGCAGTTTATTAATGCAAAGAAAAAGATTACAGAGAGATTTTACAAGAGAGTTTCTCACAATCGATCATCAGCAAATGACCCTCCATGCTCTTTAAATAGAGATCATGGACCAATTGGGTGTTAAGCCACGGATCAATGGTCGTTAATATCGAGGAGAGTATGAACCGTTGGATCATTGTATGTCGGGAACATATCGTGACTGCCGAATTTCCTAACTACTAATGCATACTAAAGAAACATAATAAGAAACACACTTTTACCTAACGACATCTTAGACCAAGTAGATCTTAACTAACTCCTAAGTGTCTAAATATCCTAACAGTTTTATTGAGTGGTAAAGTGATAAAATGAAATGGATTAAGAACATGATTATTGCTCAACAAATCATTAAACAATCGACTGTGTAACAATAAAAAAACCATATCAGCTGTGATCCATCCTTGTGTTATTTTTTAATTGTTGTAATACAAAGTTTTAATTTAGTTTTAATTTAATTTTAAGAACAAGGTGTGCAAAATGAATCTGGGATTGTGAGGGGATTTGTATTGAGCGAAAAAAGTGAGAAAATGACAAGGGATTTAATGGATATTGTTCATAAAATAAATTAAATAATTAACAATCATAACTTTGTATTAAAATCAATCCAAAAAGAACCAACATTTATTATTCCTTAATTGTATACAAAACTGCTTGTTGTTTCAATAATTAAATTTCCCAGAATTCCTTAATTCATAAGAGTCTGTGCAATCATAACTTATAAAAAAAATTCCATTCAACAATGTTGTTTAAAAAAGCGTTGATCCCTTCTTCCTTTTTTAAAAAAAATGATCAAAACATGCACAACAATATGCTCAACATCTATCCTTGATAATCCATAATGCACCACGATAACAATCAACATCCGCTGTTAACAAATCAACAATCGGGCCCAATTAAAATGTACACATGTACTTTTTCAAAACATGATCAGAAATGAAAGCATGCCCAATTGTACATAGGTCTTCATCCTATCAAACGACACAATCTTGAAATGAAGCAACAGTTAACCCAAACATAATCCCCGAGCCTTATTTCTATGGGTATAACTTCCTTTTAAAACAATTGGTAGTCTGTACGATGAACCCAATATAATATATGAAGCGAACAGAACCAACTGACACATAGACATCTTTTAAACTTACCAAAACCCTAATCGGGCTTTGTAAAATTCACACAGGTGTTTTCATATGCAATCAAGACCACGTTGGATAAAACACAGTGAGCGAAACCATAATGAATGGGAAGAAAATCCTTAACAGTATGGAACCACTCGTTTTCATTCTTATTTGTTCAACCAATTTTATCATAGAAGGACCAAAGAGAGACTCGACGAGAGACCATGTGTCTTGAAGACCTCCATAACCATTTAACTAATAAACCAATAATTTACAACCCAGAAGGTGCCCGAAGAGAGTCGAGACAAGTCAGAGTTCAAGTCAGGCTCTATCAAAATAAAATGTAGGGAGGAAACAAGCTTGGTTGTCTTTTTAAACAAAACACATAGAGTTGATAGTCTTCCAACACTTATATCTACCACAGGCCAAAATACATTTTGAAAAAGACACAATAGTGAGCCACATAGTCTTTACTTATTACTCCAAGTCCCAACAAAGGAAACAATAGTTAACACCTGAAGAGAGCAAATACAGTAAGATTAAAATAACCCAGTGCACATAGGTGCCTCTAATACCTGCAGAGAAGAGACGAGGATTAACTTAACATTGGTGGTTATTCAAAAACAACACAGAGATATAACATCTCTTTCCAACACCTGAAGAGCCAAAACAACTTGACAACAACAATAGTGAGGACACACACGTCCTTTTGGACAAAATGCCAAGATACAACATGTATCAATCCAATACCCACAAAGGCTTGTATTATCGTTCAGTGCCAACAAAGATTGGATATTGGGACACTTCAGTGAAAAGAGAGTAAGAACAGGCCATCAACCATGACTCGGGGTTTGAAGAAAAGAACACAACAACTGTTCGAAATTTCTCTTCGACTGGGTAAGGGTTACCACCACGACTGAGAGGAAACAAGTTAATCAACATGGATACATAGAAAAACAACCCTCAATCATCAACCTAGAGCCATATTGCACCACTGCTACTTATTATTCCACAGAGACCCATCATAAAACTACATTGACTAAGAAAACAACCAATGCACAGCTTAAAAATACCCATTCCTTTGCTTGCAATTCCCAACATTTTATAGTCATCACAGAGAGCCATAACACTACATTTACACATAGTCGAAATTATCAAGAACACACAGAATCCAAGCATCACTGAGCCATCATTTGGTTCATACAATAGAGAATACATCATGGATGGAGAGAAAAGAATCATACCTGTGGGAAAAACGCTTAAAGGGTGAGTTGGTCAAGCCTCCCTTCCAAATACCTGAAAACGCAGAGCTTCACAACCAACAGAGTGAAAAATGCAACAATGAAACAATACTAGGGTGATGGGTGATAGGGAAAGTATGGAGTGACGTGTCGTAAATGCACGTCACTTCCATCACCTGGCCCCATTCAATTTGAAGTAAGAGACAACCAAATAAGCATAAAATTCACCAATAATCAAGCCATATAACCAATGCATATTCAATGTCGAACCATTGTGAGATCTGAGATGATATCCATTTCATAGTGCACCACCCAATAAGTTTACACATTAACCCTTGCCATAAATCCACACAATAATCCATATTAACAATGTTATATGCACCTCCATTCAAATCTAATGAAATTCGCATAGTCCATTAACCAAACAAATAACATAACATCTAGGATTAATACTAGTATCCATTAACTCTTCTATTTGAGATTTGCATGTAATCCCTTTATATAGTTCCTTTCCCTTTGCCATACTTTAGAACCTTTTACATAGTTCCTTTCCCTTTGCCATACTTTAGAACCTTTTCATAGTTTTTTTCCTTGTTTTGACCATGCTACGATTAAATTGTCCCTTGCATATATGTGGCTAAGTAATCAACATAAGAATTAGTAACAAAGTTACAACATAACAACTATAACATCATCATCCTCATACCCATAGAACTTGTTCAATGTCGCAAGTGATTACCAAAAGTGTTCCACAATAATGCATTATCCACTTATTATCATGCCAATATGAAATTAAGACTGCATCATAAAAAATGTAGGATTGTGTAGGAACATCACAGCAACAGAAAAACATGTGTAATATGTCTATCCTTTCACATCTAGTCTACAAGGGTGTCCCACCTACTAGTATTATATTATTAGCATAGTTAAATAATAGTGCTTTAGCAATACTTTGTGGGAGGAACTCATCATTACGATTTTAATCGTCAACAAACTGGCGACTCCACAGGGAAATTTGTTTCCAATAGATTAAGAACTCATAATGGGTGGTTTCACAAACTAAGTAACATCATATCAAGAAGATATAAATCAAAATGATTATGTAACAGGGGGAAGTGAGCGGATTTAAGGGAAAAATGACAGGGAAATTGGGAATAACTCATGGAAAATGTTAAGTATGAGGGGGTTTATCTTTGTAAGCATAATCATTCAACTAAAAAAGAATGTTCTTGATTTCAAGGAGAAAAATTTTCTGAACTTGCTCTTTTGAATCTTGAAATGGATGAACAAAATTAAAGGAGAATAGGGATAAAACCAACTATCTTATAGAACAACAGTGGAAGCAGATAACAATTTCAATGATGCTTTCAAGGGGAACATTATGACAGTTGTGTAATTTGATTGTTATTGATTAACAATACTTTGCAGAAGCATTGTTGTGGAAAACCTGATCCAACATTTTATTTTGACAAGAAATGAAGTAAAAAAAAAAAAAAAAGCAAGAAGTGTCATAGCAGAAATGAAAAACAAAATTGAAATAAGAAGAAATGGAATGACAGAAAATGAAATAGGAGAAATGGAAAACTAGAAAAGTAAAAGTTAAAATGAAAAACTACTAATGTAAAAGCATAAATGAAAACTACTATAATACAAAAATAGTCCAAACAGCATTGAAATCTTCAAGTTGGTTCCACATAATGTTTTAAGTGGGAACCGTTAGTGATGTAGGAAAACACTCGCTCGTGTAAGTCCTTTATAATGTAAGAATTTGCGCCCAAGACAAAAGCAATCTTAAAAGGACCCAACCATAATTTTTTAAACTTTGAATGCCTTCCTCTATCAGCATGAGCTGAATCCCACAACAATACCTTCTCATTGACTTTAAATTTGACAGCTTTGACACTCTTGTTGAAATATTTTTTAACAGTCTATTGTCTTTTCTTTATACTATCCAAGGAAAACATCCTTTTCTCCTCTAAGGCCAAAAGTGCATTCATTCTTTGAGAAATATCAGAAGAATTTAATTCTTTCAACTATAGCATTAACCTTGAGGGAAGTTCCATCTCAGTAGGCAGAATGGCTTCTTGACCATAAACAAGCTGGAAATGAGTGCAACTAGTGCTCACCTTGGGGGTAGCTTGATATTCCCAAAGGGCATAAGTGAGGAGAGTGTGCCATTGGCAAGGCTTATCTTCAATGAGCCTTTTGATCATTTTTACCAAATTCTTATTAGTAGACTCAGACTGCCCTAATAAGCTAATGAAGAAAAATGTTTAACCCCCAACTTAGCTAAAAATTGGGTCATCTTAGCAGAAATAAAAACAGGGCCATTGTCTGTAATAATTTCTAAAGGAAGACCAAACCAAAGAAATCACATGCTCATCCTGCGAATGTTTAAGCGGGACAACTTCAACCCATTTTGTAAAATAGTATGTGGCTATCAAGATAAAGACTTTTCATGTTGAAGACAGAGGATTAATAGGACCAATAAAGTCCAAACCCCATTTTGAAAAAGGAAATTCTGGGAGGACAGGTTGTAAAGGCATGGCTGAAAGGATTTCTTTCCTAGAAAATTTATGGCACTTGTCACAAGATCTCGAAAAAACATAAGAATCACAAAAGATTGAAGGCCAATAATATCCTTTTCTGATAATCTTAAAAGAAGTGGTTTTAGTAGAAAAATGACCTCCTACATGAATAACATAATTTGAAGAACCATGGGTTTCTTGCAACAATTTATGTGCTTCCTCATTATTTAGACAACGAAGTAACATACCATCGACAGATCTTCTAAAACAAGAAGTTTCCTATAATGACGTATCTAGCATATTCGAGGTAGCACCTTCTTCTTTGATGAGTGTCTAAGTTATCTAGACATCTTTGATTTTGAAAATAGTAAACCAATTTTTTATACCAAGGATGTTCAAACACAAGAAGGATTTCATTATCATTATAGAACAATGTTGATACAAAGCTATCATGTTCATCAATTTCTTCACTAGTTTCAGCATGCTGAGCTAAGTGAAGGGCTAAGTCACGTCCCTTGATGGTGTTAGAAGTAACGATAGTTAAATCATGCTCCTGGATCTTGGTAGGCCAATGTGCAAGCTTCCATGAAAGGTAAGTCTATGAGAGAAAAAACTTGACAGCAAGTAAAGGGACTTTTACCAGCGTGTTCTTACCTAAGATGAAGTGGCGAAATTTTTCAACAACTTTAACAAGAGCGAAAGCATGATTTTCAATAAAAGAATATTTAAACTCATCATCAGACAATCTTTGACTCATGTAAGCCATTGGTTTTTCGTTACCTTGGTCATCACTTTGCATGAGGATAAAAGAAATTACTTTATCTATGACATTCATATATATCATCAATTCTTTCTCAAAATCTGGCTTCGCCAAAACCGGTGCGAAACTGATTGTTTTCTTGATCCCTACAAAATCATTTTCGACATCATCTTTCCAAGAAAAGGAACATTTTTTCTTAAGCAGATTATGAATTGGCTTGACCATCACAGAAAAATCAGGAACAAACTTACAGACAAAGTTAATAACACCCATAAAATATTGAACCTCCTTCTTAGAAATGGGAGCAGGAAGATTTAGGATAGAAACAATCCTTTCAGGATCAATGCTTATCCCCGAATCGGAGAGAATGTGTCCAAGGAGCTTTCCCTTGGCAATGCCAAAAATAGACTTAGAAGGATTTAGAGAAATGTCAAATTTCCTGCATCGCATGAGAGCTATTTTAAGATGACCAAAATGATCTGATCGATTTTTAGAATACACAGTTAAGTCATCAAGACAGATCTAAATAATATTGTCGATCAAATCATCAAAATCTATTTGCATAGATCTCTAAAAAGTGGCACCTGCATTAGATAAGATAAAAGGCATACGTTCATAAGAAAAAGTTCCCCAACAAGTAATAAAAGTGGTTTTATATTAATCTGCCATTTTTACCTTGATTTGATTGTAATCAGAAAAACCTTCAAGTAAGGACATCATCTGTGACCCTACAACTTGTAGCAAAATCATTTCCATATTAGGGAGAGGAAAGTGATATTTTATACTAGCCCTATTCAATGTGTGAAAATATACGCATAATTTGATCTTACCAGTTGTTTTCCAGACATGAACCAAATTGGAAACCCATTAAGAATACTTAACCGAGAAAGTGATCCCAGCCTTCAAGAGTTTTTCCAACTCCTTTTGAATAGTTGCTTCGAGTGCAGGGTTAACGGGTCTTTGTTTTTTCCTAACTAGTTTTATTCCCTCCTTGATAGGAATGGCATGTTGTATAAGAGCAGGATCAAAACCACGAAGATCCTCATAGAACCAAGAAAAAACATCTTGAAATTCACCAAGAAGCTTAGCGAACTTCAATTTTTCTTCATCAGAACATTGGGCACCTATTTTAACATTATTTGAAGACTCAGGTGTTCCAATGTTTAAGGAGATGGTTTCACCCACTTTCCTTTTTGACTCCTCTTCTTTGTGTTTTTCTTTGTTTCCTACATCACTCGATGAAAATGAACTTTCTAGAGGAGTCAAGCCTTTAGGATTTTTTTTATCTTCCATCGATATAATTTCCTTATGCTTATAAGGTTCATTATGAATGAAAGAACAAATGCTCTCATCATTAGGAAAGACCTGCCATGACTCTATGTTTCAGGGATGTGCGAACGATATAGAGATTGAAAGGTACAATCAGGTATTTGTGGCAGAAGTTGTTGAGTAGGAGAGGCAGCAAAAACAACTAACCTGCCAGCCATTGATTTCAATTCCCTTTTAATGTGAGTGATGTTGAAATATAGTAATTTCAAGATAAGTGCCCAAACAGTTTGGGTATAATGTTTCATTAACTTGTTGCTAGGAGAGTATATCTTACGAACAAGGTTTACAACAAGTATGAAATCCCCAAAAATTGTAAGGTGACCACAACCCAGATTATAGGCATTTTCAATGCCTAGCCATAATGACTCAAATTTAGTGACATTGTTTGTGCAAGCAAACTCTAACCTATAGGAAAAGTTATGAATCTTACCCACTGGAGAGTACAAGATAATACCATCTTTGTTTCCTTCATTGGAGAATGAACCATCAAAGTGCATATGCCACATCCCATCCTCTAAGTCAATTTGTTCCAAGGTAGTGTTGTCCTCATCTACAAAGATGGAATACAATCCTCAGTCCTCCTCGATATAATTCACATTAGCCTATGGGAATTTTTCTATGTAAGGTGAAATTATCCCCTCTCTTAGGAATATTATGTTTTTACCATTTCGAGGAAGGGATAAGTGTGTCTCGTCGAGTGAGAGGTATCCACTTGTCAAAGCTTGCCAATATCTTCCTAATATGATCAAGTAATTACTCACTGACATATCTATTACCTGAATATTAAGGGTTGTCCTTATTTCAGGATGCACACACAAAACTAAGGTCACATATTTGATTTCACCTATGGTCGTCTGTTGTAAACTATTATAAGAGAACATGCTTCTAGCGTTTTCATTTATACAAGATAAGCCTAGCTATTCCATGATAATTTTCGACATTACACTTGGGCCTAAACCGCCATCAATGAGACAACAATGGGCAATTTTATCCATATTCTTTACAGAAATATAAAACGGGGGGTTTTTTACAAGGCATCTAAAGTTATGTACACCTACTTTATTTACAGACGAATCCTCTTCATCTACCTCTTCAGATAGGTTGGCTATAATGGAAGTTTTTCCTTCCATGAAATTTTTTAGATGCTTCTGTTTTTCAAGGACGACAACCATTTCCAGGAGGGTAGCATCTTATTTGATGTTGGACAACTGATTTAGAATATTTTATTTGGAAGAGGGAAGAGGGGAGGTAGCTCCTTAACTGTTTGGAGCCTTAGGAACCTTAACAGTAGCAACTGTCAAAGATGAGCTTGGGCAAGAAGAAGTCTGAGGAGGATCATATTTTCCTTTTGGAGAATAGGATTTATTCCTGATATTTATGATCATGACATCCTCTGGCTCTGCAAAGTATAGGACAACAATAGTAGTTTCAGGTCTCTTACCAAATACTTTATCTTTGGCACTCTTCTTTACTTCACATGTACTTTCCTCATGGTGTTCCTCACAAAAGTTACACCAACTATGAGGCATGATAGATTTAGGATTCAAATTGTTTTCATTTGGATTTCTAAAGGGGGGTGCAGAAGAAGATGAAGCTCTTGGGGTAAGACATGGGAAAATTCCTTTCTGCTCATACACTATAATTCGATTATTCATGTCTTGTACAAACTGTAAGAGGGCGGACATGTTTGTTTGTTTAACTGAGTCTCCCCCAGGAAGACCTGTTCTTTCATGTTGTTCTTAATACTCTAAACAAGTATGCAGAGTGGAACCAAGGTTATCAATGGCCTTTTCCTCAAGCCTATGATGGTATGGGGTAGGTAATGCATTATAATAATGCATGAAAGAAGCTTGGTTCTGAGGGAGAATGAGTTCAGATATTTGGTTGTATAATTTGGTGAAATGCAAGTTGAAGGAATTGATAGTCTCACCATCCCTATAAGCGATGTTATTGTACTCCCGTAACTACTTAGTTGGGATTTTGGATTTCCCATAGGTATATTTGAACCAATAGAATAACTCCTCCCAAGTAGAAAAAATCTTAGGAGGGAGGTCAAAGAAATCGGTCGCAACCTTCCCTTCAAGGGAATTCATAAATAAGCGCATACAAGTGTCATTTTCATTGGCTCCTATGTTGTGACAAGCATTAGAAAATGCCACCAAGTGTTCTCTCATAGTGACAGCGTTATTCCATGAAAACCTATGGAGATTCTCTTTGAATTTAGGAAGTGGATGAGTAGCAGGTGCTAGGTTAAGAGGGGAGGAAACATGCCACAGAGTGGTTGTAGCATCTTCTTCAAACTGAAAAACCCATACTTTTTAATGACTTTGGCAGGGTTTGTAGTATATTGGATAGGAACTTGGTGACTATATAAGCTACCAATCCATAACGAGGATGAAGGTTGAGATGAAGAAGCACCCCCAGTGTCACCAGAGCCACCACTAGATGTCATCTTTTGAACGATAGGTAAGGGAGAGAAAGACGAACTAGATGAATTAGACAAAGTTATCCTTAGATCACTTTGTTGGGTTGACAAAACAACGTTCCTTCTTCCTATTTTAGAAATAGGATTAATTTCTGGTGATAAACCTCTTCTTCTCCTATAGATACGAGGGTCTAAGGACATGAAAAGAAGATCAAAACTGTAGGAAAAAGAAGGCTATGGATGATTCATAGGCTATCTTTTCCTAGCTTCCAAATGTTCTTGGACACTTATGTCTTGTTTAATTGTTGCCCATGAGAAATTAAGCTCAACTCAGGTATTAGTGGTATCTAAGATGGTATTAAACAAGTTTAAAGTGATGTTGGTCTGATCTTGAAAATCGGGCTCAATATCGGGATGCCTTGCAATAGGTACAGTCATTAAGAAATGAAACAATCAAAGGAAAGACATCATAATTATAAATATATTTAATGAAAAGCAAGTTTAAAATTAACCAGAGAGATATGGAAGATCTCCCCATTATGGTCACCAAATAAATGTTGAGGAAAAGATATGAAATAATCTTACTCAAGAATTTTTAGATCTTTCTTGGCTAAGGAAAGATAGACGGGAATATCACCCTATGTTTATAGCCTCAAAATTTGTTTCGCAATCCACAAGTATTAGTTACAAGGGCTTAGGATGATTTTTTTAAATCAAAGGTTGCTGCAAAATTCAACATTTTTATATAATTTTATGAATATAACATATGCAAAAGTAAATGTGGAGACAAAAGAAAAAATACCAAGTCACATATTAACATAGATGAGATAGAATAGAAATCGCTTATTTCATTCCAAGAAATCAAAAGAATCGTTCTCTTTACAAAATTCCCTGAGGGATTTTGGACCAAAGTCAAACTTAGATATCCTCGATGAAAACCATATAAAAGGACTCTGACAGGAAGTAAAAAACTAAACTTTAAAAGTTGGATCATCTTGCCACAGATTGTTGCCCACTCAACTCTGCAAAATATCATTTATATGTTGAAATATTGTATCAACAAAGAGTATTCTATTTCATTATTGATGTATTATTCATTAGATCAATCCCCTTTTGTGGATTAATCATGTCGTTCATTGTAAATGACCAAATCCCCTTTTGCAGATTGGTCAAACCCTAATCGTAATATGAATAATGAGAATTCAACCCCCAGAATTAATTAAAGTGGTTATAACCACCTAGAAGGAGAAGTTGGCCCTGCCAATGAAAAGACACGTCCTTTCATTACCTTCCAGATTGTATAAATAAAGGAGGCTAGCACCTCGTTTGTTCACTCACTCACTTATTCATCAGAGTGCAAGTTTGGAGCTGCATTTGAAGAAGAAGGAAGAGAGAGAGAGAGGCACATTACTTGGAGAGGAATTTCTGTAGTGTTTGGTTTATTCTCTTGGCATTGTAATGGCTATCTATATTAAGGAAGTTATTGTTGGGTTTTCTCCCCCATGAGGGTTTCCCAGGATAAATGATGTGTCTCTTGTGATTGTGTTTTTCTCAGTGATCCTATCTATGCTATGGTTATCTATTGAATTGAAAAGAAACCTAATGATAGATTAAACTCTAACATGGTATCAGAGCTAAGCTGAAGAGATCATCTTTCACAAGAAAAAGAAAAACATCATTGTTGTCGTACAAGAAAATTAGGGATTTTTGTTGGAGAGGAATTTTTTCCTAAAACCCATCTAGAAAAGTTCACCCTACCCTAGTGAATCTTTTGGCATATTGAGCGCACCTTTTCAGTGTTTAGAACTCCCGGAAAGTGAAACCCTAGTTTTCACTGGCAACAGAAAACCAGAAAATCAGAAGTACCAGGAAACCAGAAGCACTAGTCCAGAAATCCACTGGTCAAGTTTGAGGG
>ML803379.1:106533-138608 GCA_009831015.1 Picea engelmannii
TTTTCAGAAATCTGACTGTACCATCTTACTCACCTCAGCTCAGCGCATCTAACCCTTGGATCAGAATTTCAAAATTTGAAGTTTGAAAAATTAGGGTTTCCTCATAAAACCCTAAGTTGCAGTTGCAATTTCAGAATCAGTCGCAGTATCAATTGCAGTTGCAGTATCAGTTGAAGTATCAGTTGTAGTACCAGTAGCATTCACCCTTGAAGTTCTTAAAGAGTTGGTAATTATTACCGCTGCTACCATATGGTGCCACTACCTGCAAATGTTATCAGAGGTGTGTACTCACATATGCTTAAATTGTTAAGCTTTAAAGGGTATTTGCAGGAGAAAGGATCTCTTGCCATATATCCAGAATGATCTCAATATTCAAAAAAATCAAAGGAATAATGCGACCCACGTTTGATTATTTTGATATGCATCTATTTTTTATGACATTATTTTGATCTAGGTTGCATGTTGAAGCTATGACCATCATACTAACCTTTGATCAAAATTAAAGTCAAAGTATTAGATGGATTAAAGTTGAGATAATAGAGTTTATTCTCTAACCCAACCTTCTGTCAAGATAGCATATTGTCTTAGTATAAGAAGATAGGTTGAAGAAAGTACTCATCATCTTGAGTGAAGGAAACTTAGAAGAAAATCAACACACTCATTGTTGAGGACAAGGCTTCAGGTTCCATGTTTGATTAATTAAGTTGATAAGATTCAAAATTTCACATGGAAAGTTGATAACTGCCTCTTTACAAGTAAACATTATAGTTGAGGTAGAAGTCTTTGAAAATTACTATACTTGGTAGCATGTGAGCATATCAAGATAAATGCTTAATGTAATCATTTACCAGATACAACTAACATCTCCTCGAGGAGAAACTTCTTGTGTTGATTCTAGGTTACCTTGGATGAATGTTTGATCACAACACTAGAAGAGTGTTGATCTCATTTTTTATTGTATCTCTTACTTTTGATCTTTGTTTCAGATAGGTCACGAGTGAAATCTCTAAAGGAGCTAATGTGACGATTATTCGTGCTATTGTTTTATCTACTATTATCAAAGGAGTATTATTCTTTCTTATTTTGTTGACCTTGTTTAAGGTCACAGGTGATAACCCTGAGGAAGCTATAGTGAAGGTTGATGAAGGAAACATATTAGATGAGACATGAAGCAGACTATGTACATGAACATATACACTCATGTACCAAAGAAGATGAAGAAGAAGCTATCTTTTGAGATTTATATTATCTCATATGAATATTGATTGTAAGGAGCAGAAGGCTCCAAAGATGACCGAACATTAGAACAAGAACTCATAGCAGAATTTTTCAAAGGTTAATGAAGCCACCTTGATGGGAAGAAGAACTTGTTTGAAGCCTAACCCAGTACTTCATATTTAGACTTGGTATTCAACACCAAGTATACATTGTAAGAGATGATGAAGTCCTTATAAACTCAGAAGAAATCAAGGATAAGCTTGATCTAAGAAAGGATCAGATGAAGAGACAACTTCCAGGATTGGGAGATAGATGCCATGAGAAGACTATATCGTAACTTCAAAGACTCCTAGGAGATATGAAATCTCCTAAACAATTCCCTTGTTTCAGTGACAAAGAAAGAAGTCAGTTAGAAAGACCGGGATATGGATTCTTCAGTGAGACTAGAAGAGAAGTCGGTATTGACTTCCAATATTGATCTATATAGATCAAGCATGTTGCAAATGTACAAATCCTGATGTGTGTCCAGAGGATTCTCCCAGCAAAAGGGAGAAGACTATGATAAGACACATATTGAAGAAATAGTTCCATTATTTATAAATACAACTAGAACAACCATGATTCATATATAGTATGAAATGCAGGGGGGGGGAATCCCCATATTTAAAATTGAGTGGCAGTTGGTGCAGAACATTAGTTGGTTCATGGAGACATGACTACAATAAAAGATAGTGTTACCTCCATGAAATAAGAAGATCTATCTTCAGTATCATTTATTGAGCCACTCTCAGTTTCAGATGAATTTGTTGCCATGATGGAGTAGAGGAGTTACTCCCAGATTTCAATAGTCACGGTGAGAATGGAGAAACCATTCTCAACTTTAGAGCAGATGCAGAGTCCCAGTTCCAGAAGGAATTGTTGCAGAAAGAGGAAAGGGCATACTCTCAAGCAGTGAGACAGATAGTGCTTTGCAGAGATCACATATAGCTAGCACATGATTGTGCAGATTGAGTTGTAGCTGAGCAAATGTACCAGATTGGTACAATGTAATGATAAAATTTGATTTGAATATTGAATATAGAAAGACTCATATATGTCAGTTGAAGGAATCTATGTACGGGTTGAAGAAGGCTCCTAGAGCTTGGTATGGAAGGATTGACAGTTTCCTAACGAGATTAGGCCTTACGAAGAGTAAAGTTGATTCTAACCTTTATCTCAAGGTTATGAATGATGAGCCAGTGATGTTACTACTATATTTAGATGATGTATTCTTGACAAGATGAAGAAAATCTCATCACAGATTGCAGAAGAATCTCGCTACAGATTTTGATGGAAGACCTAAATGAGTTATCTCTTAGGTATTGAAGTTTAGAAGAGCATAGAGAAGATCTTCCTTAACCAAGGGAAGTATGTAGTTAAAATGAAGAGGTTTGACATGTTGAAATGTATATCCATGTACACACCCATGGAAACAAAGTTGAAGTTCTTGGTAGATACCTCGTCAGAATTGGTTGATGTTATTTTGTACAAACAGATTATTGGTTCAGTGATGTATTTGACGAATACCGGGCTAGATATATGTTTTTCCTTGAGTCAGTATCTGGTAGAACCTAGACGTGTTCACATTGTTGTTGCAAAACATATGATGAGGTACCTTAAGGGTACAATAGATTGTGATCTCAGTTATGATGGGGATCATGAATTCAAACTAAGTGGTTACACTGATTCAAATTGAGATGGAAGTGTTTCTGATAGAAAGAGCACTTCAGGATGTTGTTTCAGTCTGAGGTCAGCCATGACTTCATGGCAGAGTAGGAATCAATCAAGTATTGCTCTTAGTACGATAGAAGTGGAATACATTGTTGCATGTTTTTCCAGTTGTGAATTTGTATGGCTTCGAATGTTGTTGACAGATCTATTTGATATGGAGATGGAATCCACCATGATTCTATGTGATAACCAAGTTGTATAAAGATGACCGAGAACCCTGTGTTCCATGACAAGTCAAAACACATAGAGATCCGATATCATTACATCTGTGACATGGTGCAGAGAGGATCCATAAAGCTCCAATATGTTAGCACAAATGAACAGGTTGTTGATGTGTTGACCAAGCCTTTATCTCGTGTAAAGTTTGAGCACTTTCAAGATAAGCTTGGTGTAGTCTGTAAGGGCCTCCCTTGAAAGGGGGAGTAGTGTTGTGATTCCATCCTTGTGCTAATGATGTGCCAGCCTAGTGTTGTGATATCAGCCTTGTGTTGATGATGTTCCAGCCTAGTGCTATGATGCCATCCTTGTGCTGATGATGTGTCATCCTAGTGTTGTGATGCCAACCTTGTGCTAATGATGTGTCAACCTAGTGTTGTGATGCCATCCTTGTGTTGATGATGTGTTAGCCTCGTGTTGTGATGATGTGCCAACCTCGTGCTATGATGATGTGCCAGCCTTGTGCTATGATGATGTTCTAGCCTCGTGTTGTGATGATGTGCCAGCCTTGTGTTGTGATGATGTTCCGGCTTCACGCTTTGATGCCAGCTTTGTGTTGATGATGTGTTTCCAACCCAATGTTATGATGCCAGCTTCATGATGATGATGTTGTGTTTCCAACCTCATGTTGTGATTCCAACTTCGTCTGATGATATTGTGTATCCAGCTTCATGTTGTGATGCCAGCTTCGTGTTGAAGACTCTCAACCTAGTGCTGATGTTGATGATGCTCCAACCTTTGTGTTGTGATATTGTTGTTGATGATGTTGTATTAGCCTTGTGTTTTTATTGATGATGATGATGTATTAGTGTTATACTAATCCATGTTGATGCATATGATGATGATAATGCCACTTCAACTTCTTGCTGAAGATGATGATGCCACTCCAACTTCTTGCTGAAAATGATGATGACAATGCCACTTAGCTTCTTTATGAAGATGATGGTGATAATTCCACTTCAGCTTCTTGTTGAAGATGATGATGATGATGTCACTTCAGCTTCTTGCTGAAGATGATGATGTTACTTTAGCCTCATGCTAAAGATACTGATGATATTACTTTAGCCTCATGCTAAAGAAGATGATGATGTTACTTTAGCCTCATGCTAAAGAATATGATGATGTTACTTTAGCCTCACGATAAAGATGATGAAGATGTTACCTTAGCCTCATGTTGATGAGGATGATGATGCTACTCCAGCTCCATGCTGTGAACGATGATGATGAGAAAAACTTCTGAAGATTTATAGATATGTCAGTCAGTGTTCCAAGATGTTGTTAATGATGTTTCTGGGTTCCGGGATATCTGAGGGGGTTTTACTGAGATGAAAAGTGATAAAATGAAAGGGAGTAAGAACATGATTACTGCTCAAAAAATCATTAAACAATCAACTGTGTAACAATAACAAAATCATATCAGTTGTGATCCATCCCTGTGTTATTTTTTAATTGTTGTAATACAAAGTTTTAATTTAGTTTTAATTTAATTTTAAGAACAGGGCGTGCAAAATGAATCTAGGATTGTGAGGGGATTTGTATTGAGCAAAAAAGTGAGAAAATGACAGGGGATTTAATGGATACTATTCATAAAATAAATTAAATAATCAACAATCATAACTCTGTATTAAAATTAATCCAAAAAGCACCAACATTCATTGTTCCTCGATTGTATACAAAACTGCTTGTTGTTTCAATAATTAAATTTCCCATAATTCCTTAATTCATAACAGTCTATATGGTCATAACTTATAAAAAAAAAATTCCATTCAACAATATTGTTTAACAAAACGTCGATCCCTTCTTCCTTTTTTTAAAAAAATAATCAAAACACGCACAACAATATGCTCAACATCTATCCCTGATAATCCATAATGCACCACGATAACAATCAACATCCATTGTTTACAAATGAAAAATCGGGCCCAATTAAAATTTACATAGGTATTTTTTCAAAACGTGAACATACTTCAAAGCATGTCTGATTATACACAAATCTTCATCATATCAATCGACAAAATCTTGATATGAAACAATAGTCAACCCAAACATAAGCCCCAAGACTTATCTCTATGGGTATAACTTCCTTTTAAAACAATTGGTAGTTTGTACGATGATCTCAATATAATATATGAAGCGAACAGAACTAGTTGACACATAAGAATCTTTTAAACTTGTCATAACCCTAATCAGTCTTTGTAAAATTCACACAAGTGTTTTCATATGAAATCAAGACCACACTGGATAAAACATAATGAGTGAAACCATAACAAATGGGAAGAAAGTCCTTGACTGTATGCAACCGCTCATTTTCATTCTTATTTGTTCAACCATTTTTATCATAGAAGGACCAAACAGAGGCTCGACAAGAGATCATGTGTCTTAAAGAATTCCATAACCATTTAACTGATAAAACAATACTTGACAACCCAGAAGGTGCCCGAA
This sequence comes from Picea engelmannii, assembly GCA_009831015.1. Taxonomy (NCBI): domain Eukaryota; kingdom Viridiplantae; phylum Streptophyta; class Pinopsida; order Pinales; family Pinaceae; genus Picea; species Picea engelmannii. The sequence continues at coordinate 112,180 of ML803379.1, forward strand.
GAGAGCTGAGACGAGTCAAAGTTCAAATCAGGCTCTATCAAAATAAAATGTAGGGAGGAAACAAGCTTGGTTTTCTTTTTAAACAAAACATAGAGAGTTGACAGTCTTCCAACACTTATATCTACCACATACCAAAATACATTTCGAAAAAGACACATCAGTGAGCCACACAGTCTTCACTTATTACTCCAAGTCCCGGCAACAGAAACAATAGTTTACACCTGAGAAGAGCATAGACATTAAGAGTAAAATAACCCAATGCACATAGGTGCCTCTAATACTTGCAAAGAAGGGACGAGGGTTAACTTAACAGTGACGGTTATTAAAAAAAAAACACAGAGATATAACATCTCTTTCCAACACCTGAAGAGCTGAAACAACTTGACAGCAACAATAGTGAGGACACACACGTCCTTTTGGACAGAATGCCAATATACAACCTGTCTCAATCCAATACCCACACAGCCCTGTATTATCGTTCAGGGCCAACCAAGAATGGATCTTGGGACACTTCGGTGAAAAGAAAGTAAGAATGGGCCATCAACCACGACTCGAGGTTTGAAGAAAAGAACACAACAAGTGTTGGCAATTTCTCTGCGATTGGGTAAGGGTTACCACCATGACTGAGAGGAAACGAGTTAAATGACAGAGATACATAGAACAACAACCCTCAATCATCAACCCAGAGACATATTGCACCACTGCTACTTATTATTCCACAAAGACCCATCATAAAAATACACTAACTGAGAAAACAACCAATGCGCAACTTAAAAATACCCATTCCTTTGCTTGCAATTCCCAACATTTTATAGTCATCACAAAGAGCCATAACACTACACTTACACACAGTCAAAATTCTCAAGAACACACAGAATCCAAGCATCACTGAGCCATCATTTGGTTCATACAATAGAGAATATATCATGGATGGAGAGAAAATAATCACACATGTGGGAAAAAAACTTAAATGGTGAGTTGGTCGAGCCTCCCTTCCAAAAACCTGAAAACGCGGAGCTTCACAACCAATAGAGCAAAAAATGAAACAATGGAACAATGCTAGGGTGACATCCGATAGGGAAAGTATGGAGTGACGTGCAGTAAATGCACGTCGCTTCCATCACCTGGCCCCATTCAATTTGAAGTACGAGACAACCAAATAATAATAGCATTCACCAATAATCAAGCCATATAACCAATGCATATTCAATGTCGAACCATCGTGAGATCTGAGACAATATCCATTCCATAGTGTGCCACCCAAGAAGTTTACACATTAACCCTTGCCATAACTCCATGCAATAATCCATATTAACAATGTTATATGTGCCTCCATTCAAATCTAATGAAATTCACATAGTCCATTAACCAAACAAATAACATAACAACTAGGATTAATACTAGTATCCATTAACTCTTTTATTCAAGATTTGCATGTAATCCATTTACATAGTTCCTTTCCCTTTGTCATACTTTAGAACCTTTTCATAGTTTTTTTCCTTGTTTTGACCATGCTACCATTAAATTATCCCTTGCATATATGTGGCTAAGTAATCAACATAAGAATTAGTAACAAAGTTATAACATAGCAATTGTAACATTATCATCCTCATACCCATAGAACTTGTTCAATGTCGCAAGTGATTACCAAAAGTGTTCCACAATAATGCATTATCCACTTATTATCATGCCAATATGAAATTAATACTGCATTGTCAAAAATTTAGGACTGTGTAGGCAACATCAAAGCAACAACAAAACATGTGTAATATGTCTATCCTTGCACCTCTAGTCTACAAGGGGGTCCCACCTACTAGTATTATATTATTAGCATAGTTAAATAATAACGCTTTAGAAATACTTTAAGGGAGGAACTCATCGTTACGATTTTAATCGTCAACACAAACTTCTTTCATTTGTCCTTTACCAAAGGTTGTCTAGCATTGGCAACTATCCTTTCCCAACAACTCCAATCATTTCCTACATAGATATGCATTATCATATTCAAAATTATGTCAACTGTCATGTTAACTAAAATGAATGTATTTAAATTAGTAAAAACATTTTCAGATATGCCCCCAACATATTTATATGCACTGTATCACATTACCCTCAATGTTTTCATGAGTGCAAACATAATCAAATTTCTAGTTGTCTCTACAGTCTCACATTTATCACCATTCTCATGCTAAAAAACTCACTCACAACAACATATCATATTCTCATCTTATAGAAACACAATACACAACAAGAAAAATGAGTTAAGGGATTCTTCCCTCTTTCCAACTCCTTCTACATAGTCTATACTTTTTAGCTTAACTAAACTATTCCCAAGGCCTCATTTCCTTTACACATTCATGGATTTAACCAAGTTTATACTTGGTTGTTCATTTTCCTTTGACCAATTTTACTTGTTTCCACAACTTTTCTTTTAAGGATTACAACTATGTTAAGCAATTCAGAGTTTTAAAGTGAGAAACATACTCCTCCTTTTCTCCTTCTTTGCTTCTGCAATCTACTCTCTGCTGGGATATTTATGCTCTTTTCCTTGAGTATTCTTGGTTAGGTTCACCTTAAGCTTCTTGGATAATTCAACATGCTACAACAACAATATTTTTGTTCACAATGAGTTATGAACATGTGCATTCTACACATTATTATTTAGACATCAGCATAGTCAACGTTCATTTGTTAGTTTTCCATTGATGCATTATGTTTTAGAGTGTAATCCAGGATTCTTATATAGATAGGATTACATCCCACTTCTCAATTCTCAGCAGTCATTAAGGCTCTGACTCTGTTCTTCTGGCAGAGTCTTTACACAGTTCCTCCACAGGGAACTCCTTCAGCATGCAACTCTTTCATTGCACACCCATCACTATCTGGAGTGGCCTTAGCTTCATTGTTTCAAAGGTTTACTAAAAATTCCATAAGGGATATAATCATGCACCTTTATTATGCATCCATATTGTTCATCCACACATATTCATTGTTATGTTAAATTACATTCATAATGCACTTAACCACATGCATCATCATAAGCCTATGTGTGTCTACCATAGGTGTACTTTACAACTCACATGCATATTTACTTTAACATCATTTAATTCATGATTGTCCACAATCATTCTCATGCAATCCTTATAGGCATAATCATGTTTCCTTTTATCATGACAACATAGCATCCCTTCTCATTTATTCTTTCAACAATTTATTCTAGCTTTTCTCGAGGAAATGGGATACATCCTTCTCAAGTTATTATTCTGTTGATATAATCAGGCCCTCCAACATAGGGTTAACCATGCATCCATGACATTGCTTATCTATGACAAGTACACATCTTTCCTCACAACCTACTTGATTAGGAAATCATATCATACTTTTAAGAATGTATACATATATTTGTATATATGTAGATTCATCACGTGCACCTTTTTATCTCATTCATTCACATTGATATTTTAGTTTTAATATTAGTGTTCTTTAGTGAGAGATTACAGTCAATCATATGACTAGTCTCACAGCCATAATTCATACTTATGATTCCCTTTCTACATGGAAACAACCAGTAAGGGCCACTTTTCCCCTTTCTACTGTAAAAACATTCCATAAATTAGAATTCAGATGGGTAGTTATTATATTACCCAAGGAAGTAAGATAACCACTTCTAGTCTTTTCTTCATGCCTCAATTCATTCTTGGCCAACTGATATCTATAAGGGATTTTTTTCCTAAAATCCCTCTTATTTCTATCTGAGTATACCAATCCATATCCATATGGATACCATCCACCTCTGGATGTCAATATGATCCACTGGCCATCTAAAGGTGCTCTGACACCTCCTTAACCAGACCTTGCATTTTTCTCTCATTAATCCTTACAGTCCTATATTAATAAGGTAATAGGCCACAACATTATCAACATTTCATCCTTTCTATTAACTCTTGTTGACATAAGGTCATTCTAATTTAAAAGGTCCATCAATAGACCATACCTTACAACCCACCATGAGTTATAATATGCCTAATTTGCATGTTTAATATTTTTCCATTTGCATTCTAGCATATCCTTGCGCACCAATAATTTCACCTATGCCTGCAGTGCAAACATATTCCACTTACTTACCTATTTCATAGGCACACCCTTAAGTTATTAGGGATATACAGTCCCTTATCACATCCATGAGCTCCTGAACTTGCTCATGTCACTTTACTTCTTTCATGAAGGTTATTCGCATCCCATAGGGATCCTTTTTAATTTTATAAAGGGGCTTATCCCAATTGAAGGTTTCAATTAAGACAATACAAGTTGACCTCACATATTTCCATAAGGATTATAAACATGGGGAAATATGCTCACAAGGCCTAGTCTCTTATTTAAGCAACAATTGTGATTACCAAAGGCTTCATAAGCCCACAATTGTAGGAAACCTTGCAACATGTTCAGTTCATTCACATCCAAGTCTTGATATTAGTTCCTATCATCACAATCCCACTCCTGTAGAAGTGGCTATCATTCCCCCAAAGTAGCAATATGGTTCTTCTGCTGCAATCCAATATGATACAATTTTTGTTGAGTAATTCCCAACAAAATTTCAATCTGTAATCCTTCTCCTCAAGGAGATTATGTAGATAATTGATCCAGATTTATGAGCAGAATGAATTGACTAATAGACCGAATAAAATAACATGGATATACAGAGAATAAAAAGAAATATTTAGTGAACAATAACTTCTATTGAATAAATGAAATAGGCTGAAACTATAAAACTACATAACTGAAAACAACTTGCTTGAATGGTGGTAGCTATCTCTGAGAAGAGATGTGGCTACTATGCGCATATGTCTGAGCATAGTGATTACAATGAGGCTCCATAGGCCTTTTTAACATTACTCATGAATGAAAAAACCCTAGACATCCAAAAACCTAACCCTAGGAGGTGAAACGCCAAAAGTTATGTGGGCCCCGCTGCGTAAGTTGTTACCTCAACTTCATGTGGTCGTAACTTTTGCATATGACCTCTATTTTAGGTGCGTGATAGCTCGTTGGAAAGGTATTTTCGAGAAATACACATTATGCCATCAAAATATGACTCTGTCTACAATTTAATTGTGGAAATCCAAAAAAACATTGTTTAGGGCCCCAAAACAGCCCTGGAAGTACAGAAAGATGTGCTGACATGAAAACTTCCAAAATAAGCCAGTTGGATTAGGTGGGTGGCCAGCAATATCCACCTGGAAGATGTGTAGGGATTCAGACAACCCAGAAAGTGTAGAAACCATAATTCCAAACAAGTATATAAGAATGTGTTGAACTAAAAACTATCAAGAGGAGCCAGTTGGAATAGGTGGGTGGCCACCAATATCCACCTGGATCAGTCATCCCCACTTGGGAAGAATTGGTCTCCACTGCATTGATTTTCCCCATTAGGTGAGGAAACTTCTGCTTAATTTGGCCCCAGGTAATCCACTTGCCTTGGTGTAGAAGGTGCCCTGCCTTGACAACCCAATAAAGTTGGATCCTTTGTTGGCAAGTGCCCTTGACCTGTGTGTCCACTATATGATCGATTGATTCCTATTCCATGAAGTCAGGTTTGAGCTCTATTGGTGTCAGCTATTTTTCGATATCTGAGGTTTCCAATAGTGGTGGAAAATATGGCCAAAGGAGGTCCACATTGAACACTAGGTGCAAGCCAAGGAAGGGTGGAGTGTTGAGCTCAAAATCATTGTTGCCCATAGCCTTGGTGATAGTGTAAGTCCCATAGCGTAGTGGGCAGAGATTTCGATGGGGCCCTGTAAGGTTCTCTTTCTAAAAATGTAACCAAACCTTGTCTCCCACCTTAAACTAGTGCGGTACCTTGTGTTGATCATGGCGTTGCTTGTACTTAGCGTTAGATTTCTGCAAAATCTCATGGACCTGTTGGCGGATGTGTTGAATCTGCTCAATGAATTTGGTGGATTTTTTGGCCTTAGAATAAATATGGGAAGATTCTTCCTGTGTGGTTGCAAGAGGTAGTGCAACATCAATGGGACCCAAGGGTTAGAGTCCCAGCCCCACCTGAAATGGGCTATGGTCGGTGGAGATATGGAGAGCTTTGTTGTAGCTATGTTAAACATAGGGAAGAATATCATCCCATGTACACTGATGCTTATAGTTGTACATGCGAAGGATGTGTACAATCATCTGATTGACGACCTCTATTTGGCCATCGATTTGGGGGTGGAAAGCAATGGATTTAGTGAGCTTGGTGTCCAACAATGACCAAATACTCAACCAAAATGTGTTGAGGAACCTATTGTCCCAATCAGATATGATGGTTTGTGGTATCCCAAAATGGACCCACACACGTTTGAAGAAGATATTGGAAGTATCTTCCACTATGATGCTCTTCTTGCAGGCTTTGAGAATGGCCATCTTTGAAAACCGATTAACTACCACAAATACACAATCATTGCCTTGCTTGGTGGAAAGAAGGCCAGACATGTAATCCATCAAGATGGATTCCCAAGGCCTCTCGAGAGTAGGAAGAGGGGTGTATAATACTTGCTTCTTGATGAAAATATTGGCAATGGCATAGGAAATGAAAGATCTGATATACTTGTTGACGTCATGTCGAAGTTTTGGCCAATAATTTTTTTTCTATAGAACAACCATAGTTTTCTTCATGCCAAAATGTCCTACCATCCGACTATAGTGAGCCTCCCAAATAAACTTTGCATGCTCGCTTGCAGGAACACATAGGTGGCCCAGATGGCATAAAAGTTCGTCCTGAATGTGAAAATCAGTGACATTTGCACCTATACCCAAGAACTTATAGGTGGTGGCGAAGTCTGGATCTTGCTAATAAAGTTGGGGACACTCAGATGCATCATGTTCACAGGAATGGAGCACGGTGATAAGTGCAACCATGAAAGGTCAACTGAGGTAGTCAATGACATGATTTTTGCTCCTTGTATTATACTTTATGTTGAGATGGAACTATTGCAGGTAGGTGGACCACTTTTGATGACGGTTGTTCTACAACTTCCCCTGTGTATGTATGAATTGCAGAGGCTTGTGATCAGTGTGGATGGTCTCCTTTCCTAGAATGTAATGTTTCCATTGACGACATGCTTGTACAATGGAATACATTTCCTTTTCATAGGTGGGGTATTTCTGGACAGCATCTGAGAGTGTCTCACTATGGTATGCTACCATATGACCGTGTTGAGTGAGAATTGTGCCTACAACATAGTCTTACGCATCATTCTCAATCTCAAATGGTTGTTGCAGATCGAGTAAGGAGAGTATTGGAGCTGAGCACAAGATATTATTCAGATCATCAAATATTCATTATTGTTCCTTTCCCCACGCGAAATTTTCCCTTCCACCACCCTTGGTCACTTAGCTAAGGGCCCATGCAATATGGGATAATCCCAACACGAACCGTCGGTAGAAGTTGGCCAGTCCCAAGAAGCTCGGTTAGTGTGCTCTAGGCTGGCCAGTCACAAATGACTTGGATCTTAGTTGGACCAACATCTACCCCATGCTCATCAAGAATGTGGCCCAAGTATTGGACCTTGTTCATGCCAAAGGAGCATTTTTCCAAGTTGGCACTAGGGATAATTTTAAGGATGGAAATTTATATTAAAATGTAGAAACATAGGCTAATATTACTAGTCCTTAATATGCAAAATGTAAAATGTTTGGCGATAGTTTTGTAAAAAATGGAAATTCACGAATCTTTTTTTGGGAAAAAACATGGAAAATTAGACCATTTGTGAAATTTATCCCCTAAAATCATATGTGGTTGGAATATAGCTTATGTTCCCGTAGATTTCTCAAAACTTATTGAATATGTTGATGTGCTCCTCCTAAGTTCTGTTGAATATGAAGATTCCATCGAAATACACCACCACAAAAGAGTTGGTGAAGGGTCTCAATATGTCATCCATCAACCTCATGAAAGTGGTTGGTACATTTGTTAAGCCAAAGGGCATGACCGACCATTCAAAGAGACCTTATTTATATTTGAAAGATGTATTCCATACATCAGTTCGTTTGATGGGAACCTGGTGGTAGCCAAAACTTAATTCAATCTTGTTGAATAACTTTTCCTCCTTGAGTTGGTCAAGAAGGTCATCAATTCTGGGAATTGGGTATCGGTTCCTGACTGTGATTTTGTTTAATTCTCGATAATCAATGCAGAGTCGTCGGGTACCATATTTCTTCTACACTAGTACAATTGGAATTCTACAAGGGGAGGAGTTAGGTCCGATGTGCCCCTTTTGAAGCAACTCTTGGATCTAACGCTTGATTTCGTCATTTTCCATCAATGAGCGATGATAGACTAGTCCATTAGGAATAGGTGCATCGGGGGTTAGATCAATTGTATGCTTTATTTGGCAGTGCATCGGTACTGCGAAGGATGAGGAGAAGATGTCTATGTACTCTTTGATGGGTGTTGTATATGCACTAAAAACACACTAAAAACCCTCAATTAAATTGTCAACTCGGGGTAAGTAAACTTAGAGTTGTCACAAAATATATGCCAAAGCTAGAAGGGCTGGTAGTAATATAGTCTAACTAAGGAAGGGGCTATCTAAAGGCTAATATATTCAAGTGAATCTATCTAATGAGAAAACCCTACTAAGCAACTTTAAACTATGTAACCTAAGTACTTTTGGGCCAAGAATCGATGGATAGTTCTAAGAAGACAAGTAAAAACCCTATGTAAAGCAAACTAGTTCATAATAATAAGCAAAAGCAACTATTAAGCATAACGATAAGCAAATAACAAAAGAAAACTACTTTAACTTTCCAACCTACATTCAATGAGAAACTACCCTATGAAAGCAAGTAAATAAACAAGCAAGCAACTATTCTACTAAAGCAAGTAGACAATTAAGCAAAACAACTAGCTAACCTATTAAAGAAAGTAAACAAGTAAGAAAAACAAATAGCTAACCTATTAAAGCAAATAAACAACTAACTACTCTAAGATAACTTCTACTGCAAGTAATCTAATTAAAACTTTTCATTGAACAACTATCTAGCCTAAGAGGCAAGTGGACTATATTCTTAATTCAAAATTCAAAACTCTTTCTAATTCATGAAAGGAAATCTATTTAATTGAAAGCAAGAAAGATTAACAACTAACCTTTAATCTATGATAAGCAAATTGTTCTTTAATCTATCAAAACAGAAGACTATCTATCCTACAACAGAAATAAAACTACCCTTTAAGCTATGAAAGCAAGAAATTATATCTTCCGATCTATGAAAGCAAGAAACTATATCTTTTAACCTACGAAAGCAAAAAAATATCTTTTAATCTATGAAAATAGGAAAACTATATTTTAACCGATGAGAACTCAAATATAGTGTTGGTGGTTGTGTGAATGTCTTCGGTGTCTTATAATATCTCAATGGCACTTGACAACAAAAGATAATTCAAGCGGTATAATCTCAATACTTGTCTCAATAGCAAAGTGAAAGGTATGGATTAAACAATACAATGAGAATTTAGCCATGACAGAAACAATGTTAATTACCCTGCATATTCATTTATTAACCATCAACAATATAACGAGATCATAATTGTACTTCTACACTATGTAAGAAAAATTCATACTTAAACTCAAGCATTAAATAAGAATTGTAATTGCAGTCTAGTTCTAAGAAAGAAAATATATAAAGTGAAACTATGCTATATCTATCTTAACAATTCAAACTACGATAAGGAAAATGCTTGAAAACATAATTAAAACGTGACATATAAAAAGTAAACTAATGCATGTATTGACTAACAACTGGTTAAGAAAATTCTAGAATTAAAAACACTGAAATTAACCCTATCCATCCACTGAAACCTTGTTTAAAAGAAGCATAAAATGAAACTTTGTTCTACTCTGTTTTAAATCTCATTTTAAATCAAATTTCAAAAGAATGAATGAAATGCAATCTAACATCTAATGGCACACGGGCTTAGTAGATGAATTTGCAAATTCGTATCTATCTTTCAAATCAATGCATATTAACACACGCCTTTATACTAACCTGCAAAAGAACCAAACCATTAAGCTACAACAACAAATTATATAGAAAAAGAAAGATAGAGATTCATGTACAGGAAATGAAAAAGAGAGATGTCTAAGCTATGAAATGTACAAATAACAAAAGGACAGTAACCACGACCTGCTGGGGAAATTACCCCTCGTGACTAGGCTTGCTGAGGAGGATCAGCTTTGGAAGCCTCTCCTTCTTTTTGTGAAGACTTTGCCTTGTGCCTCTTGTGTTGCTTCAGTTGTGCTATGAGGCTGCGGTTATATTTGGTCATCTCATCAACCAACTGTTGAAGAGAGTTAACCTTTGCTTGAAGGACTGCATTATCATGATGAAGGTGTGTGTCTATCGTCTTCCTTTCTTCCAACTGTTGGAGAATTTGATGGTTTTCTTTGTGTATATTCTCAATGGCTGGGGCAGAATCGGTGATCTCTGAGGAAGGCTTAGATCCTTTGAGGGATGTGGACAATCTATCAGTTTTAGGATCTAGAGTAGGCATGGGTGAAGTAGGAGTGATGGGGGATTGGTAAGGAGAGGTAGGTTCTGATTTTGTCTTTCTTAGTGGCTCTAATCCATCCGTAGAAACTTCCCTAAGTCTCTTGTGAGGGCTCTCAATATCAGAGGACACTTGGATAAGATCTGAAGCAGGCAGGGGTTTTGCATAAGGTTTTGTTCTTGTACTTTTGGTACTTTTTCGAAAGGGTCCTTTACCAAATCGATTGCCCCCCCTCCTATTTGTGGGAACGATGGGAAAGTCTTGTTGGATTACTTCTTGGAGATTTTTAGGTGTAGGATCAAGAGAGATTGAAGGCATTGGGGGGTTAACAATAGTCTTCTTTTGGTCCTTGCTCTTGGTGTTTTTACCCAATGAAGAAGTAGGGATATAAATAATCTTTTTGTATTTTTCCGAAAAAGAGAGGGTTTGTGAAAGGGGTTTTGGAGTTCTTGGATAGCGAAGCTTGGATGGAGAGATAGTTCTTAGGCTAAGTGGATTTTTTCGGTCTTAATTGTCAAGTGAGGGTTTGCAAATTGGTAGATAAAGGCATCCCAAGTTTGCCCCTGTTTCTCTAGTTCGGCTAGAACAAGGAGTTTGATCAATCCATGGTGAAAGAGACTATTGTGGGGGTTAGTCACATTCTTCCTCACTTGAGAGGACATCTTCTCCAAGATTTTTAGAAAATAGAAGATGAAGTTCAAAGGTTTGTTGAACAAAAAATGAGCCAGCAATCTGAAATGACAAGCTTTGAAAGTGGAGTATCTACCTTTGCATGTAATCAACCTTGTGATGAAGATGAGAGGGTTGATCAATTCCACCTTTATCCACTCCCTAGAATATCCTTTTTCTTTTGAAATGCTCTCGAATTCGGGCTTAAACACCCTGTTATAACTTGAGCGCGGTAGTTGGTGGTTTTTGAACCATCTATCTCCCATTCTTGGGATCTTTGTAGTTGTAGCAATGGATTCTTCTAAGACTTCAAAGGAAAGGGACCCCACCCATGTTGTCTTCCCATCAAAACTGACGACAAATTGCATGGAGACGCCATCATCGTGGCCTTGCAAGTTAGACAAAAATGGCCCCCATCCTGTGCACAAAAACACCTCTCTGCATTGTGTGAATTTGGGAATGGCAAAGAGATCTGCATAGGAAGAGGGTTCGTACCTCCTAGGCATTGTAGTAGAGGAAAAATCCACCAAGAAAGGGTGCGAACAGGCCAAGAGATGGCACGAATTGGGCATGGTCCGAGCGCGATTTGAACAAGGGAAGAAATGACAGAGGTTGGGCATGATTTCTTAATGTAGGGTAGAGCTAATGGCAAGGGCGAATTGAGATAATGGTTTCCCAACCCAATTTTGAATGCACCTATAGTGGAGTAGGTTGCACACATGTGCGCACGAGCTACCATGTGTGGGAATTTTTGAATTCAGAGGCTCATTTTTGGGGGCAATGTAATGATGCGCAGTTAGATCAATGTCCAAGTCTTTTGACTTGGACATTTGATCATGAACATATAAAGTATCTTCAATCAATTGCCTGCAACCAATTCAATTGAAAGTAATTGAGTTTTGGTTACCTGGAATCTAGGACAGTTACTGGTGTGTAATTCGTATGGTACTTCGTTTGGCACCTCATACGGCATTTCATATGGCCCCTCATACGGTACTTCATATGGTACCTTTGTGTTAAGTACATTTTCACTTCTTATAATGGATAACCTGCAAATTTGAAGTGCTTTTGACAATCATAGTGGTAAATGAGCAGAGGCATAATACTCCCTGGTTGTTGATTTTGCCATCATGCTCATTCAATCCTCTTGCATGTGACATATAATGTAAAAACCTACAATGAACAGGTTATGGAAAGCATAAAACATGTATTTTCAAACCTACAATGTACAACTTGTAATGAAAGATAAACCGATAAAGAGTGGTCTGTTAAGTATATGTTTAGTAATTTATAGCACATAGGAGTTTAGCACTTTAAAAATAAAAATGACTATCAATGTAATAACTTGTATCATGAAAATAATACAAAAATTCTTGCAAAGCTTTATTTCTCTAGGAAATGATCATTTGTCAACTCATGAACCCCTCCCCCACACCTAAGTATTGTGACACCTCACAATCAAAAGTATAGGAATCCAGTCAGTATCCCCCAATAGCCAAAGATTTATAGTATGTCAAGTATAGAAATAAATTTCACAGATTGGTCTGACGAGATGTTTAGAATATGACCCCACCTATAGGATAAGAGATCCTATATATATATAAGAAGATATAGGCAAGAGAGTTTCAATATATTCTTAGAGTTGTTTCCCAATGGAAAGTGTATGAGATTCATTAACCCTATCTTAACCATACATACTTCATGTCAGATTTGTCTGCAAGTAATGTCGTACATCAGGACACGTTTAAATTTATTATTTTTGTCAGATTACCATCCTCGCTAGGTAGAATTCCCTGTTGCCAGCAAGCTTTTTCAGTACTCCGGCGGGTTTACCTAGTCAAACCACACGCCAGTACCCGCTGCCAGCAGACTTGTTCAGTATCCCGATGGGTTAGCCTCTTACACCCTCAGAGACTGGCCCTCCATCTTTTAAGATTTTAGTATAATATTTCTTTATGCAAGAAGATGGGGGGACAACTCTGAATTTTTTTTTATTTTTTTTTAAATTGGGATGGTATTTATGTTAGAGGATGACTTTTCGTTATATTACTTAGTGATTTTCCCGAAGTAATAGGTACTTAAGCGGACGTGGCCTATCTAAAGATATGATATAATCAAGTTATTTAGTGTGTAGTGGATGGTACCATTGAGAAAGAATAGAAAGGTATCTATAGGCTCAACTCACTTTATTCTTTTGTAATTATTGTGATGTTTCCATGACTAACCACTAATTATACCTCCTTGTTACTCTTTGATAAAGACACTTGACTCACTTACTCAAGTTTCTTGGAAAAACTATACGAGATACCTCTAGGCTTGATAGTTATGGTATCACTTCCTTATACAATGGTGAAGAGTTTCAAGAGAAACTGTTTTAGAATCCCTAAAAATGAGAATTCTTGCAAAAATATGGCTAATTACAGTAAGTCAATATTCATTTGATGCTTTAGCAAACACAAAATTCAAGTGTAACAATTTTTGAAGAAAGATCCTTGAAACTGTGTACTCCTGGTGAAATAAATACTTACAAAAATCTCTAGAATTGCCTTATTAACAAAATTCAAAAACTATTTACATATATACAGTAGGAAATTCAGAAAAAAAATTCAAGAATGAGGGGGACTTCCCCATCTACTAAGGCCAATGATTTTCCATTTGACATGGCCTGTAGAAAATCTTCTTTGGAAATGGGCTTATGATAAAATTTAAGTCGGTGTCCATTTACTACAAAGGAGACTTGTCCATCGTCAATTGTTTTAATTTTTACAGCTCCATTGTCATATACAGTGTCTACCTCGTAAGGGCCCAGCCACTGGGTGGTGAGTTTTCCTTTGAAGGTTTTGAATCGGGAATCAAACAACAGATCCCAATCACCAGGTTGGAAGTGTTTCTTCTTAATAAACTTGTCATGCCACTTGCTCCTCTGGTTTTGGACTAATCTTGTCCATTAGATGGCATCTTTCCTTATTTCATCCAACTCATTCAATTGTAGGGCTCATTGCTTCTAAGCCTCATCTAGGTTCAATTCTAATTATGTGGCAATAAAGAAGGTCCTTACTTGAAATTATATAGGTAGAAGTACTTGTTTCCCGTACACTATCTCATAAGGGGTATGCCCAGTGGTATTTATCCAGGTGGTCTGGTATGCCCACAAAGCCTCTAGGAGCCTATCAGCCCAATCCTGGTGATGTAATTGAACAGTATTGGTCAAGATGGCTTCCAGAACTTTGTTTGTGGATTCTACCTGACCATTGTCTTGCGGGTGGTATGGAGAAAATTTACAGTGGTTAATCCCATATTTCTCTGTTAGCTCTCTCATTAGCTTGGAAGTGAATTGAGTGCCTTGGTCGGTAACAATTTCATGAGGGACAATGAAGTGGATAAGATGTCTTCATAGATGAATTCAACAACAGACTTCTCTGTAGCCCTGAATAGGGATTTTGCCTCTACCCATTTGGTGACATAGTCCGTACAAACCAAAATATAGTTCTTCCTACGGGACATGGGTGAAATTGGTCCTACAAATTCGAGGGCCCATTTTTTGAAGGGTTCTATCATAACTTGGGCATGCAAAGGCATTTCGTCAGCTGACGTAGGTATTCCTATCCTTTGGAAACTATCACAACTTCTCACATACTTGGCATCATCTTTGAAAATACTAGGCCAATAGTAACCCGAATGTAACACCTTATATGTTGTATGTTTGTCAGAAAAATGGCCACCACATGGTCCATCAAGACAAATTCGTAGTATTTCAGGTACCTCGTCCTCTCAGACACATCTACGAATAATCAACTCAAGACCTGTGTGAAAAAGATCATGACCAACCCAAGAGTAATTAGCACTATGTCTAATAATTTTCCTCTTTTCATGAGGTGGCAAAGGAGACAGTAACTTCCTAGTGGCCAGATAGTTTTCCATATCTTCAAACCATGGGGTATTGATAGAAAGGGAAAATAGGTTCTCTTCTGGGAAACTATCATCTACATGGATATCATCATCCTCATATTTTATTCGAGAAATAAAATCAGCTACTACATTATCCTTACCAGGTCGGTCAAGCACAATGATATTAAATTCCTGCAATAACAAAAGCCACCTGGTCACTCGACCATTAGTTATGGGTTTATTCATGAGGAATATAATGGCAGAATGATCGGTATGTACAAATACTTCATAACCTGTAATGTAATGATGAAACTTGTTAATAGCATGAACAACTGCCAATAATTCTTTCTCGGTGATTGTGTAGTTTAACTCGCCAAGGAACAAGTTCTTGCTCAAAAAATAAATAGCATAGGACTGTTGGTCCTCTTTCTTCCCTAATACCCCTCCTATTGTGGTGTCGGAGGCATTAGTGGATATATGAAATGGGAGAGTCCAATTGGGCCCTCTAAGAACTGGTGCCATAGACAGCTTAGCTTTCAAGGTTTCAAAGGCAGTTTGACACTGCTTAGTCCAAACAAAATCAACATCTTTTATTAGTAATCCAAACATAGGTGCAGCGATCTTTGTAAAATTTTCAATAAACCGCCGGTAATATCCGACATGTCCAAGAAAGATTCTCACCTCTTTCTGAGTATTGGGGGGTGGAAGTTTGACGATGACCTCAATCTTTGCAGGATCAACTTTTATCCCTTCAGATGAAACATGATGTCCTAGAACCACTCCTTCAGTTAATAACATTTTTCATTTTTCATGACTTAGAGATAGGTTCATTTTCTGGCATCTAATGAGGACTTTTTCTAAGTTGTCTAAGGCTTCTTGGTAAGTGTTACCATAGACTGTGAATTCATCCATGTATACCTCCACACAATCATGAATAACATCGTAAAATATCCCTAATACTGATCGTTGAAATGTGGCAGGAGAATTACACAATCCAAATGGTAAGACCCTATATGCATAGGTGCCCCAAGGACAAGTAAAGATAGTCTTGTCCTGGTCCTTGGGTGCTATAATAATCTGGTTGTACCTGATGTACCCATCTAGAAAGGAAAAATACTTCTTTCCAGACAAGGTATATATAACTTGGTCAATGAAAGGGAGAGGAAAGTAGTCTTTCAGAGTGGCCTTGTTGAGTTCCCAAAAATCAACACAAATTCTCCATTTCCCGGTCACTTTATTTGGAACCACTACAAGCAGGGATACCCACTTACTATCGGAGATGGGATAAATGAATGCAACATTTAACAACTTTTGGATCTCCTCCTTTACTATATCTTTAAGTGCAAGGTTTCATCCTTCTCTGGGGTTTCCTAACAGGTGTTACTTCCCCCTGGGTATATATGTGATGGATACATGTGTCAGGGTGTATACCCTTCATGGAAGTGTATTCCCAAGCAAATGCTCCTGATTGTTCTTTAAGGATATCTACTAATTGTTTCTGTTGGTCTGCATCTAGCTTGCAGTCTATGTGTAAAAATTTTCATGGACTAATCTCGTAGGGCATAGTATAACACATGGAAGACTCATATATCTCAAAGATAAAATATGTTGAAGATTGTTATCCCCGATTTCTACGGATAACTAGGAGATCATGTCTCGAGCCTCACAGGTCCTAGACATGGAGTAACGAGAGAAGGATTGACATGAGCATGGCCCTAGAGGGCCCATCTTTATTCTCTTTCATTAGACTCATCTTTTCAGCAACAACAGCATCCATCACCATCGACCTGGTCTTGTATCGGAGAAGACTCTTGCTTCATGAGGTAATCGATCCAGGTATCATGGTATGTGTCACTTTTGATCATTATAACCTTTAGATATATGCATCTTACTCCTTTTATTTTTGACAACAGCTTGGATCTTACATTAACCCACTTGACCATAGTTGGGGGGATTGACAGGGTGCCCTAGCAAGCCTGTACCCATAGGTTTAGGTTTTCCACCAGGGGGGTTATTGAAGAGCCATCGCCCGCTCCCATCATATCATCACTTTTACATCTTATCTCCCACTCATCTGTCCCATTCCCTTAGTCCAGGCATTAGGATGATATGTTTGTGGGGTTGCACCTTATCTCGTGGGAAGAAGGGGCTAAAGGCCCAGAAGGTAAAAGAAGTTGGTAAAAGATAAAAGCCATAAAAATGAAACCTAGAGATGCCTCGCCCATGGATCCCCGAGAAGGAAATAAAAGGCCTCTCAGTAAGAAACAAGAGGGACCCAAAGAAAAATAACAAAACAAGACCTAGCCAAGGGGATAGGGGGTCTCATCATGAGCCAACCTATTATGTTCATGGGTACCTAGCAGTATGACATTTCCATTATCTGGTTACCATGCCAGGGCAGTGACCTTTGGTTACATGGCCAAGGGAAAGGAGGTCTCATCACAAGCCAACCTTATCATCTCTGTGAAAGTCCTTGTGCGTAACACTATCATCTATGGTCACCACGCCAAGGTAGTGTCCTCTAGTTAGTCCTTGAAATAAGAAAAGAAGAAAGAAAATAAAGACAAGAAAAGAATAAAGGAAATAAAGGGCTTGGAAATAATTGCATCTGTGATGGGTATAGCTCACCTTATACAAAGGCACCCACAAGTAATATCATGCATCCCTGTCTTTCACTCTACCCGTATGTATGGACATCCCTTGACCACATCACCTTGTTTTACATAGCTTGGATGTTACCCCTTGGAGACTTTCCTTTCCTTATGGATACTCACCCAATAGGGTGTTTTGTCTTTTTCTTTGGCTTTGTATTGTAGGTCTTTGTAATATCTTTGAGCTATTGCATGATATATCATGGTTTTTATGCATATGTTTGATAACATTAATGATGAAACATGATTGACATTACTATGATCCCTGTGACTAATGAGCCCATGGAGGGAGAAGTTTTGATGTGCAAGACCATGCTCGATGGACAGGTAACAGTTGGACTGGTACACATGGGGAGATGATTAGTTCAGACCTCCATGGGGCTGAAGAGACCATTAGATGGTTGT
Source organism: Picea engelmannii (assembly GCA_009831015.1). Classification (NCBI taxonomy): domain Eukaryota; kingdom Viridiplantae; phylum Streptophyta; class Pinopsida; order Pinales; family Pinaceae; genus Picea; species Picea engelmannii. Next base: position 130,333 of record ML803379.1, read on the forward strand.
TGGGACCCCATTAGGGGCAGAGACAGGATAGTGCTTGATTGAGCTTTTGCACCTGAGAAGAAGAAGGATGTTCCATCTAGGACACTTTGGCTGAGAACAACCCAAGGGGGTTGACCCACTTCAGGTGGGACGTTTCCCTTTGATGACCTAGGACGTCACCTAGGAGCCATTGACGTCATCTTCAGCATGTGGCAGTTGACAAGGTAGTTGGCACGTATGGCATGATTGGGAGGCCCAAAGAGGGCCAACATTTTGTCATTTGTGCTGCATTTTTCCCTAAAAGGGGCTAACATCTCCCTCAGTAGGGATTGACGTCTTTCTTATGCTCATTTAGGGCTTTGATTTAACAATTTAATGTAAAAATGGTATGATTTTGGTTTGTAGCCTTGTCAGCGATTTTTAATGACCTAATTTTAATTAAAGGTCATGATACAGTATATATTGAGGATTTTTTCCCTCATTTTGACAAGGACACACAACTCACTCTCTTGTGAGATCTGATATTTTGTGCCCTAGTTGGGGTAATTCATCTTTTATATGAGGCGCACTTGTTGGAGGAAGGATTTTCTTGGCATAGTTTGGCATTTCTCTTGAAGGAAGGTTTACAACTAGGGGTTGCATTGCTATTTCTTCATGATATGTAAGTGTATTATCTGCAAAAAATCTTAATTGAATGGTTGTAGGCTTGTATTCTTGCATAAATTTGTTGATTTAAAACCCTAGGTGAAAATCACACAAGTAGGTCCTTGTTTCATGTCCCCTAAAAGAGAAATATTCATCCATTGAAGAAGGAAGGAAGAGCCTAGCCTTTGCTACACTCTTTTCACTTTTTCCCTTGTGCTAGCTCTGATTTTTAAAGGTTAAGAAGGAGGGGACGTCCCAGGCCTAGGTTATCTACACCTAGGGTCATCCATCTTCTAGGGTTTGGTGATAGAGCCTTGCCATTGCAACACTCTCCCTCACCTCATTCTCTTGTTTTAACTTATCTTCTATGCTAGTCATTTTGCCAAGTTTGACCTAAGGAAGGAGGAAAGAGCACAAGGCCTTGCTTAAGCAACACCAGAGTGAGCCTCTTTCCCCTAGGGTTTTGATTCTAGGGCCCTGCCATTGCAGCACTCTAGAACTCTTCCCTCTTGTCCTTAGCCTTTTATCCCTTCAACTTCGCGTCCTCTCCTTAATTGACTCCATCTACCTGTAGGCACTGATCTTAGATCCAAAAGGTTGAAGTGATAGTGCTCAAACAACCTCTCAAAACTTTTAAATTTGAAACCCTAAACTAACTAGCTAACCCTAACTAGGCTGATGTCATACTTGGTTATTCCATCTTGACGCAACACCTTTTGATGATAAGCAATTAGATGATGGTTGAAAGCATTTATTGAGTAAAAGATTGATTAGATACATTGTTGGCTACATTATATCAATAGTTATTGATGAATTGATACTTTTCCACTGCTATATTGATAAACGTTGATCTCATTGATATTTGTTGCTTTAATTGCTTACATATTGATATCAGATAGTTACATGAAGTACTAACCCACTGAATTATAGCCTGCATATATTATCTTGTTATTGTCTTGTTCTGAGCAGGTGTTCTCTTTTGGGCATACACTTCTTTATTGGTTGTTTAGCCAGACTATCTGACCTCGGTGGTAACCTATGAGGAGGAACTTTTGCTTTTCCCTTTATACTTTGACCTCTTCAAAGCCCCAGGTTATCGGGGACATATCCCCTGAGATAACCTCCTTGAATAGAAAGAACCTCCCCATGTGATGACATTGGGTGGAGTAGGTTCATGTTACGCCAGTTTGGCTTCTATCCTCTAGCCATTTGACCTAGCTACAAACTGTACGATAACATTTTGGTGCCGCTGTCGGGAAACACTGAGTCAATTCTCCTCAAATGATAAACCTTTTCGGTAAGCCTTGCCTTAGATATCTTTTCTTACAAGCTTACCTGGTGACTCCATTAGGGTGTTTTCCCCCTTTTCTTTGGTAGTTTCAAGTAAACTATCTAGCAACTCCACAAACTAGAAGGAGATTCAACAATCCTCCTTTGTCTTTCAGAAGGAAGCCTCCCTTAAAATCTTCTGTTGTCAAATCAATTTTCGGGAAGAGCCTTCCTCTAAGAATCATGTCCACCTCTCAGACCGCTACAACAAGCCCAATCAATAATCAAATACAATGGTCATCTACCCTTTTCAGGCTATTAGACATGTCAGACATACCAGGCTATCCTAGGCAAATGCCACCCAAGTATGAGAAGTGGTTGCCTAAATTTACCGGTACTGATGCCATCAGTGTTGAACAGGATAAGAGTAACTTTTGGGTTTTCTTTTAGCTTCACCCCATCAGTGATGATGCTGAAGATTTGGTCATGAAGTTGTTCTCTGCTACTCTTTATGATGCCTCAAGGCGTTGGTACCTCAGCCTTTCTAATGGAAGCATCAAGACCATGGATAGACTTGAAGAGGCCTTTCTCAAAATATGGAGTATCAAAGAAGACCCTAATATGCTTCTCACTCGACTGAATAGCCTTGATAAGTATGAAAATGAGTCCATTCGGGAGTTTCACACCATATTCGAGACTTTGCTACAAAGAATTCCCGCAAGCCATCACCCGAAAGATGACTACCTTGTTCATATTTACACTAGATCTTTCAATGGCCAACTAGGGTATCTTCTTAGAGACAAAAACCCCCAGTCCATTCAAGAATCCAGAGAGCTCGCCACCAAGATAGAAGGGAACCTCCTTTCATCTAAGATTGAGCCCTTTTCTAACCCTAGGGGGAGAATAGACACCAAGCATAAAATAGTACACAATGTCGAGCCTACTTTAGATCTCTGCACCAGTATCAACAAATTACAAGCCTCCATGGATGGCATCATAAAGAATCAAAAAGAAATGATGAACCAGATTGTCAGACTTGAAAAGTCCCAGATCCAAGCACCTAGGCCTCCGTTCAAAGGGCAATTCCAGAAAGGGAACCAATTTTACAAGCCAAAGAATGAGCATGAAGTTCCAAATACCTTGGACCCTACAAACGTTGTTGATGAAAACCCTTGGTGCCTGGAGTGTAGTGAAGCACATTGGGAGCATGAATGCCCTTATAACGCTATCCAACAACAATTCAACAACATGGACTGCTTCATGAACTTTCCTCAGATAAATTTCAGAGATATAGAACATCAACAAGCCATGGGGGAAGCAACCAGAGCAACAAGGATGGAGGTAATAAACAACTTGGACCAGAAATCACAAGAAAAGATAAAGAAACAGGAAGTTCAGGTATACAGAAGGAAGAATCTAAAACAACTTGTCGCTGATCAGCCAAAACCCTCGCCTCTTGAGGTGCTTCTTCCTAGGACATCCAAGACTGGTAAGGTTGACCTTAACTTTGAATTTGAAGGGGCGTTATCAAAGATGCATGTGAATGTTCCCCTAAGAGAAGCAATCAAGATCCCATCCATCAAAGAACGCTTTGATACTTTATTTTTAGGATTAGATGAACCTATGGACCCCCCTATTATGTTGCAAGCTAACCATTTTAGGGTCTAGTATGGTGAAAACCCTCCCTTATTCATGACTTTAACAATGAACAACAAATATTTGAACAATTCCATGCTAGATACAGGTGTTGGTGCTAACATGATGTCTCTTAAATTCATGCAACAAATGGGCTTGAAGGTCACTAGGCCTTACAGGAATGTGTGTGGTTTCGAATCTAAAGCAATACCCACACATGGGGTGGTTGAAAATGTTGAAGTGCACTTAAAAGAATACCCTGAGAAGACAGTCCACATTGACATTATAGTGGTTGATGTCCCAGATGTATGGGGAATGTTGTTATCTAGGAAGTTTGGCGCAATGATAGGTGGTTCCCTTGAGATGGACCTCACCTTTTTGCAGTTACCTTTGAAAGATGGAACGATGGGACGTCTACTTAATGTGCCAATAACTAGGGACCATGTACAAAATATTGTTCATCCCGCCAAAAATGATAAAACACAGGACGATATGATACAAACTCTTCAAAAATATTCTCCAGAAGACATGCCCTTTGCAATAGAGGAAGACTTTGATCAGATCAAATGGCCCAAGAAAGAAGAATACCAACAACTCCTCGATGAATTCAAGAACAAAGAAGTTGGGACGGTAAAAATATTAAAGAAAAGTGAAAATGACGTACAAATCCGCCCGTCTCAACAAGAAGTCTTTACAGCAGAAGCCCACCCACCTCCCTCGGTGCAATACACCAGGGTTGTTCAAGGAACGACCAAATACAAAGTCAGAAAGTATGAGGGAGATATGATATGGATGTGGGATACTCAGAAAGGAGATCCAACTAATGTAAAAGGAAGCACACAATCATGGCTCGGACCCTTCAAAGTTGGAATGGAATCAGTTGATAACTCATACTACGTGTCCACTTTGGAAGGAAGAAGGCGCCCATTACCCATCAGTGGGCACCTCCTCAAACCCCACCAAGGTGGTGGGACCTGAATCCACAGGTAAGTATAGGTAGGTAGGCATTTTCTGTGTATTATACCATTTTCATTTCATGATAGTTTGATTCCTCACTTGCATATTGATTGTTTTATTTTAGTTATATATATATATATATATATATATATATATATATATATATATATATATATATATATATATATATATATATATATATATATATATATATATNGAGGTGAAAATACCACCCCACCTTTGTTATTGATGCCCTTTTTCAAGTTGAGCAGGTCTACAGGTTATGCCAGAGATGTTGAGGTTCTCATGTGCTCTATGGTGAGCACATGTCACTGAGTTGGAGCCAGATGTTATGCCCGATTTCTAGGGATAACTAGAAGATCATGTATCGAGGCCCACATGTCCTAGACATGGAGTACCGAGAATAGGATTGACCTGAGCATGGCCCTGGAGAGCCCATCTTTCTTCTCTTTCATCAAACTCATCTTGTCAACAACAACAACATCCATCACCATCGGCTTGGTCTTGTATCGGAGAAGACTCTTGCTTCATGAGGTAATCGGTCCAGGTATCATGGTATGTGTCACTTTTGATCATTATAACCTTTAGATATATGCATCTTACTCCTTTTATTTCTAAAAACTACTTGGATCTTACATTAACCCACTTGACCATGGTTGGGGGCATTGACAGGGTGTCCTAGCAAGCCTGTACCCATAGGTTTAGGTTTGCCACCAGGGAGATTACTGAAGAGCCATCGTCCGCTCCCATCATATCATCACTTTTACATCTTATCTCCCACTCATCTGTCCCATTCCCCTAGTCTGGGCATTAGGATGATATGTTTGTGGGGTTGCACCTTATCTTGTGGGAAGAAGGGGCTAAAGGCCCAGAAGGTAAAAGCAGCTGGTAAAAGATCAAATCCATAAAAATGAAACCTAGAGATGCCTCGCCCAGGGATCCCCGAGAAGGCAATAAAAGGCCTCTCAGCAAGAAACAAGAGGGACCCGAAGAAAAATAACAAAACAAGACCTAGCCAAGAGGATAGGGGGTCTCATCACGAGCTAGCCTATTATTTTCATGGGTACCTAGCAGTATGACATTGCCATTATCTGGTTACCACACTAGGGCAGTAAACTTTGGGTACATGGCCAAGGGAAAGGGGGTCTCATCACGAGCCAACCTTATCATCTCTGTCAAAGTGCTTGTGGGTAACACTGTCAGCTCTGGTCACCATGCCAAGGCAGTGTCCTCTAGTTAGTCCTTGAAATAAAATAAAATAAATAAAGAAAATAAAGAAAATAAAAGAATAAAGGCAATAAAGGGCTTGGAAAGAATTGCATCTGTGATGGGTACAACTCGCCTTCTACAAAGGCACCCATAGGTAATATCATGCAGCCTTGTCTTTCACTCTACCCGTATGTCTGGAAATCCCTTGACCACATCACCTTGTTTTACATATCTTGGATGATACCCCCTGGAGACTTTCCTTTCCTTATGGATACTCGCCCAATAGGGTGTTTTGTCTTTTTCTTTGGCTTTGTATTGTAGGTCTTTGTAATATCTTTGAGCTATTGAATGATATATCAGGGTTTTCATGCATATGTTTGATAACATTAATGATGAAACGTGATTGAAATTGTTATGATCCCTATGACTAATGAGCCCATGGAGGGAAAAGTTTTGATGTGCAGGACCATGCCCGACGGACAGGTACCAGTTGGACCGGTACACATGGGGAGCTGATTAGTTCGGACCTCCATGGGGCTGAAGAGCCCATTAGATGGTTGTTGGGACCCCATCAGGGGCAAAGACAAGACAGTGCTTGATTAAGATTTTGCACCTAAGAAGAAGAAGGGCATTCCATCCGGGACACTTTGGCTAAGAACAACCTAAGGGGGTTGACCCACTTCAGGTGGAACGTTTCCCTTTGATGACCCAGGACATCACCTAGGATCCATTGACGTCATCTGCAACGTATGGCAGTTGACAGGGCAAGTGGCGCATGTGGCATGATTGGGAGGCCAAAAGAGGGCCAATGTTTTGTCATTTGTGTTGCATTTTTCCCTAAAAGGGGCTAACGTCTCCCTCAGTAGGGCTTGACATCTTTCTTATGCTCATTTAGGGCTTTGATTTAACAATTTAATGTAAAAATAGTATGATTTTGGTTTGTAGCTTTCTCGGTTATTTTAAATGACCTAATTTTAATTAAAGGTCATGATACAATATATATTGAGGATTTTTTCCCTCATTTTGACAAGGACACACAACTCACTCTCTTATGAGATCTGATTTTTTGCGCCCTAGTTGGGGTAATTCATCTTTTATATGAGGCACACTTGTTGGAGGAAGGATTTTCTTGGCATATTTTGGCATTTCTCTTGAAGGAAGGTTTACAACTAGGTTTTGCATTGTTATTTCTTCATGATATGTAAGTGTATTTTTTACAAAACTTCTTAATTGAATGGTTGTAGGCTTGTATTCTTGCATAAATTTGTTGATTTAAAACCCTATGTGACAAGCACACAAATAGGTCCTTGTTTCATGTCCCCTAAGAGAGAAATATTCAGCCATTGAAGAAGGAAGGAAGAGCCTAGCCTTTGCTACACTCTTTTCTCTTTTTCCCTTGTGCTAGCTGTGATTTTTAAAGGTTAAGAAGGAGGGGACTATTAATATTATGGTAGCTTCGGGAGGTATGAACCTCTATTATGACCTATGATGAGACTAGAATCCCCCGGAAGGAAGAAAAGAATTGAAGGAAACCCTAGACAAGTTGTCGGCTGAACAAATATATTTATATTGAATGTATTGATGCCCAGAAGGAGAAGTCAGCCCCAGTTAGACTGACCAGTCCACTATAAATACAGGGCACCAGTTTCATTATTTGTCATCTCAGCAGTTGCAGTGAGAGCTAAGTCTGCGCAGGTAGTTGTAGGCAGCAGTAGTTTTGTGCGCAGGTTTTCTGGGAGAGATGGAAAGTGGTGCGCTAGCTTCTGGGTGGGATCATCTGTTCAGTTTAGTTTCTATTCTTTTGCTTGGTACATTTAGCCTCTCTTGGCTATTGATTGTAGCTAGAATTCTCTTCTCAATCAAGGTCAAGGTGCTTGGAGGGTGGCTTAAGGCCTGTGGTTGGGTGACGAGGGTATCGTCAATGGTTAAACAAGCACAATCCTCTATATTCTAACAGGTTATGGGCCCACACCCCCTTCAGACAGCCTAAAACGCTGGAAGGAAACATAACCGCTAGGTATTGAGCTCATTGAGGAATTGCCGCTAGGGTTACTAGCAGGAGCAACTTCCAAAGAACTGCAGCTAGGGTTACTAGCAGTAGCAGTTGCAGAAACCCCAATTCTCAGATCCAGCACCTTGTGATGGAGCATCTTGCTCAAGGAGAAGATATCCAGATGCGCCCTAACTCAGCGCACCTATTGACTTTCTCAGAATAGAGAAAAGATGCAATTGAAGTTTTGGATCAAGGCATGACCAGTTATCAGTCAACCAAAGACATGTGCGAAACAATCAGTCTCTTACATTACTCATCACTTACCGGGACAATTGAAGACAATATGTGGATAATCAACAGTGGAGCTTCCAAGCACATGACGAGAGATCAAGCTAGACTCTCAGATCTAAATGAGAGGAAGACAACGTACAAAGTGGAGCTTGGAGACAAAAGCACCTACCCCGTCGAAGGATTTGGACAAGCCTCCATCAAATTGGAATCAGGTAATCATGTTCACTTAAGCAATGTTCTATATGTACCTGGTTTAGAAAAGAATCTTGTATCAATA
>ML803379.1:161536-171796 GCA_009831015.1 Picea engelmannii
TTGGAACACATTATCTTCCAAGAGATAGATATACAAGATATGTACAAAGATGATGCAAGCAAGATATGTACAAGAAAGTAAGAAGAGTGTTGTTACCTTTTAGTAGAAGAAATCTCTTCCATCCTGCTTAGTCTTCTTTGTCGATTCCTTTTCTTCGGAAATCGATGCTTCGTGTTTCTTCTTCCTTTTCTTTAGCTCGGGACACTGATTCTTGTAGTGACCGTACTTCTGACAGTTGAAGCATTGTATTTCTGAAATGTCTTTCTCTCGATTTGGCTTCCTCTTTGAACCAAACTTCCTTTTGTTCCTGAAGTTCTTAAATCTTGTTGTGAAGGCTTGATCATCGTACTTCTTTTGGGGTTTTTCTTTTGCATTGATCCTTGATTCTTCTTGAGCACAGCAAGTCCAAAGTTCTTCAAATGTCGGGTACTCCTTCCTTGTGTTCATGCTTGCGGCAAATGCATCCCATGTCTTGGGAAGACCATTGAGTACTATGTTCACCAATTCCTTTTCTGAAGTGATCTCTTCAATAGCTTGTAGTTGATATCTTAGTTGGGAGATCCTTACAAAGTATGATTTTATGTTGTCATCATCATTCATCTTCATGTCACGGAGCTCATTCTTTAGACTCATAACTTGTCCAATATTTCTGACTGAGAAGAGATTTGTTAGGGCATCATACATCTTCTTTGATGAGTCAAGATGGGAGATGTAGGGTATCAAGTGGTTTTTATGGAATCCACCATGATACTCATGGAATTGATGCCAACATCTTTGAACTTCTCCATAGCTGCAATGTTCTGCGGTTCCTTCTCTTCTACTTCTATAAACTCTGGCTTCACGATCTTTCCTTTCACAATGTCCAACACTTTATTCTTAGAAAGGATGAGGTCAATCCTTGTCTTCCATGCTATGAAGTTAGAGGCTCCATCTAGCTTGTTCTCAGACTTCATAGAGTTCGTCATGGCTTCCTTGACTTGGTCAAACCCTAGATTTGACCAAAAATTCAAACTTCACGTCTTGGCCTTCTGAGAGTACCAGGAGATGCGCTGGGCTAGGGCACACTGATCTATCCGGAGATTAGGTCAATCTAGTCACTTAAGGTGCCTCAACAAGAGGTTTAGGGTTTCTGCAACTGCTTCTGCTGGTAACCCCAACTGCAGTGCTTTTGGAAGCTTCTCCTACTAGTAACCCTAGTGGCAGTTCCTCAACGAGATCAATATCTAGCGGTTATGTTTCCTTCCAGCGTTTTAGGCTGACTGAAGGGTTGTGGGCCCATAACCTGTTAGAATATAGAAGATGGTGTGCTCATTTTACCATTGACAATACCCTCGTCACCCAAACACAGGCTGAAGCCTCCCTCCGAGCACCTTAACCTTGACCTGATAATTCCTCCGGAAGCAAACCCTAGGATAGATAGTCAAACAAAGAGTAGCGCATCAATCCCCAAGGATAGCGCATCACAAAAGAATGATCAGATGTTCCAAACCCTAGCCAAGAGATATCGAAGCCAATACTGAAACTAGCTGCTATTGCAGCTGCACCTACAACCCTCCTCCAAACCTGCGCACCAACTGCAATTGCAGTGCACACCAACTGGGAAAATTGCAGTCCTGAGATGTGACAAATGAAAACTGGCGCCCTGTATTTATAGTAATCCTGCTAGTTTACTAGGGCCGAATTCTCTTTCTGGGTATGTGTTTGTTCAGTATATTATTATTAATTCTAGTCGACTTCTTCTCTTGGAGGCTAATAGCCTAATATAAAATTTCTTCTTGAGCCAACAAGGATTCTAGGGTTATTAGCCAACTCATTAGGGTTTCTCTTTCTTCCTGGAGTCTTCTATTCTCGTCAAGTTCACACGTGGGGGTAAATACCTCCCGCAACTACCATAATATTAACAAGGGGTTGAAAATTATACCTTCCAACTATATTCTGACATGCATCTTAAGCTAAGTGAAGTACTATATCTACCTGGGATGAAGAGGAATATTGTCTCCAGGAGGTAGAGGGACATGCATCCCCTCAAAGAACATCCAGAGAAAGCAAGAGACCAAAGAGATTTTCGAGCTATCTTTCAGCCATGAGCCACATCATTGATTCTAATCCTTCTTGTCATCGATAAGCGACAAGTGAGAAGGTATGGAAAGATTCCATGATAGAAGAATATCAATCCATCTTGAAGAATGATGTATGGGATATTGTTCTGAGACCAGAAGGGAAGTCTGTAGTGACTTCCAAGTGGATCTATAAGATCAAGCATGCATCTGATGGAAGTATTGAGAAATACAAAGCGATATTTGTCGCCAGAGGATTCTCACAAGTAGAGGGAGTTGACCATGATGAGACATTTTCTCCAGTAGCCCAATACACTTCCATCTATACTATCATTGCACTAACTGCATCCATGGGTTGGAAACTACATCAGATGGATGTAAAGACAACCTTTCTCAATGGTGAGATTGAGGAAGAAGTTTATATCAAGCAGCTAGAAGGATTCGTGATACACAATGAGAGATATCATGTGTGTAGGTTGAAGAAATCCCTATATGGACTAAAGCAATCACCTCGTGCTTGGTATGAGAAAATGGATGGATTTTTTATGAGTTTGAGATTCAGAAACAGTGTTGTTGATCCAAACCTATATTATCATATTGTTGATAATGAGTGCTTAATATTGGTACTATATGTGGATGACTTATTCCTCACCGGTTCAGAAAGACTTATTGTTGAATGCAAGCAAGCATTGACTTCTAAATTCAAGATGAAGGATCTGGGAATGATGCACTACTTCTTGGGACTAGAAGTATGGCATAGGACTGATGAGATTTTCTTTATTCAAGGAAAATATATAGTGGAGATATTGAAGAAACTTAGTCTGACAGAGTGCAAATCCATGCCTACATCGATGGTGATGGATTTGAAGAAAATGAATGATTCTTCTACTGATTCAAGAGAGATTGATCCACATTTGTACTGATAGCTAATTGGATCACTTATGTATCTGGTTAACACCAGAACTGATATATTCTATGCAGTGAATGTACTTAGTCAATTCATGAATCAACCGAGACATACTCACTAGATAGTAGCAAAGCATGTATTGAGATATTTACGAGGCACAATTGGATATGGCTTGATATATGCTTCCAGTGTAGACTTGAGCTTGCAGGGATATGTCGATGCAGACTGGGCAAGAAGAAAAATGGACCGGAAGAACACATCTGGTTGTTTTCTACCTTGGGGTCTTCCATGGTTTCCTAGTGCAACAAGAAACAAAGTTATGTATCCTTGAGTACCGTAGAAGCGGAGTATATAGCATTGAGTGTGGCAATCCGCGAAGCAGTGTGGCTTCGCAAGATCCTGGCATATTTACTTAATCATGAGATAACCATAGTTGTGTGAAGATCTCTGAGAACCCTGTGTTTCACGATAGATCGAAACACATTGAGATCAAATATCATTATATCAGAGACATGGTGTAGAGGAAATAAGTACATGTGTAATACCTTCCTACACATGAGAAGATTGCATATATCTTCACCAAACCGCTTGCCAAGATGAAGTTAGAGTACTTCCTTGAGATACTTGGCCTTGTGGAGAATGCCTCCCTAGTTAAGAGGGAGTGTTGATGATTACATTTGTGTGAGACATCCTCCAAGACACAGACTGGTTGATTTGTCCTGTGAGAGAGCCCATGAGTTGGGTGTGCCCATGAGATTGGTGTTTCGTTCCTCTCTAAGACGGATATGGAACATTGTGTGCCCCTGTGTGGAGAAGATGCCCATGATATAGGTGTGTTGTTTCTCTCTGAGACGGAGATGGAAAAATGTGTGCCCCTATGTGGGGAAGATGCCCATGATATGGGTGTGTCATTTGATATGAAATGATGTGTACCCCTATGAGCGGTGAAGGTGCCCATGTGATGGGTTTATTGTTCTCCTCTGTGTAGATATTTGAGACAATGTGGGACTCCAGATGATTCTCCTATGAGACTCAGTGTGATAGATATCTATTGAGTAGGGCGTCCCTATGGTTGAGCATAGGTGGACCTAATCCTAGTGGATAAGCACTAGTGAGTGTGTGTCTAGATGATTCTCCCGTGAGACTCAGTGAGATAGAGATCTGTTGAATTGGGCATCCCTATGGCTGAGCACGGGTAGACATGCCCATAGTGGCTAAGAACTAGTGGGTGTGTGAGATCCCTTGCTATATTGTCTAAGAGTTAGATTTACCTATAACCCTAATTGTGATGTAAAGGGTACAGGTCGGCCCCACCATAAAGTGAAAGATAATTAATGTGAAAGATAATTAATATGGTAATTATTAATTATATTCTGAGCCATTGAGGTCGGCCCTGTTGTGCCAATAGAAACCACTTTTGATGTGTCCAGTCTAGTATAAATAAAGGTGATTTCCCCATTGAGGAAACACAACACACATGTGATTTTGGAAATTTCAGCAAGTACATATTCTAGGGATGAAGTGTTCACCTCTCTTGGGTGCTAGCCTTCTTGGTTTTTGAGAGAACAATTTTGTGTGCTAGGTCTATGGTGTGGGAGGTCTTTCTCTTAAGAATATAGCAAAGGATTGTTTGGTTTTATTCCATTTTTTATAAGGGTTTCCCAGGATATTTCTTGTGTTCTTGTGCATGGTATTTCTTCTTGTGATATTGGTTATTGAAACAATTGTTAATGGTGTAGTTGCATTTGTCTATGGTTCAAGTAAATGCTAAAATTTAAATAAACCTCATGTTTGAGCCTAGCACAGTGAAAATTCAAAAAGAAGTACAGAAAGATGTGTTGACATGAAAAATTCCAAAATAAGCTAGTTGGATTAGGTAGAAGGACACTAGTCTCCACTTGGAATATGTGTAGGGATTCATAGAGCCCTAAAAATGTAGAACCCACAATTACAAATAAGTACAGAAGAATGTGTTGAACTAAAAACTATCAAGAGGAGCCAGTTGGAATAGGTGGGTGGCCACCAATATCCACCTGGATCAATAATATCCCTGCACCAGTAAACACTTTCAACAGGCTCATCTTAGCCTTGGTAAACTAGTCTTGTGACTATTTTCTGACCCATACAGACCTAGTGTTTGAGTCATGCTCTACTAGATATGGTAGGGTAGGTCTCCCTCCCCCTTAAATATTTCTAATAAAATTTATTTTACTCTTTCATAAGCCCAAGCAGGCCAAGTGTTGTTTCCTTCTCTGATACCACTCTGTAACACACTCAATCCCCTAAGTACCTTTTAAGGGATGGGGTGTTAAATTTTTGCTTCTTCTAACGATATTAAATCTTCTCTATCACAACTCCATCATCTTTTGCTCATCAAGAGATTTCCAACGATGGTAAGTTCACTTAGAACTGAGCTCTAGAACGAAGGTTATGACCTTCCACAGTTCTCAGGTTTACATAGGAAACATCTCTCTTATCTCCATGTGGAATCCTCGTGACCTCTCATTCTCCATGCCAACTTATGTGGTGACACCCTAGTCTTGATGTGGCACTAGCCTATCCTGCCAGAGTGGAACTTCGGTCCACATAGCCTACATCCATCGTAACTCGAGCCTTCTCCCAACACACTCTTCGCCTACCTCCGAAAAATATGGTATCGAGGAATATTCCCCCTTGATACCATCCATTCAGAGTTTGAGAAATTTGTGTAGTCTCTCCACTCCAAAACCAAGGTATCGAGGAATACTCCCTTTCCCTCGATGGATGGTCTCAATGCATGCAAGATATCCCGACCTGTGTTTGGGATCCATTCGACACCTAAGGTTTACTAGTCCTACTGGACCCCACTCAACTCGTCAACCAATTGAATATTAAAACACATCATCACACTGATTCTCTTAGTTAACATCAACTCGCCATGTCACCATAGGGTGCTTAGGCTTGCTCGACTAGAGAATGTCATTTTTCCCTCTCCTATAGTTCAATTAAAATACTTAATTAATATTTCATAGAATACAATTCTTTGGTAATTAATTACTTAAACCTCATTAAGGATAATTATTCTCCACAAACTAATTATCCAGTAATTTACTTTTTTCTTAACCTAATAATCTTGGCCCAATAATTATTGAGGTTTTACTTTCTCTTTCTCCCCCTTAGAAGTAGTTTAACACTAATTCAATTAATTATTTATATGATAATTATGAGTAATTATATTATAACACAATGAGGTTAATTTCTCCATAACATACTTAAATTGATTAACCTTAACTAAGGTATATAATTCACTTCCTCCCCGGCATGCAACTCCATATCGAATTTTCACGCAATTTAATTTAAACACATATAAATACCGAGAGAGGAAAATAAATGAATTAAAACATATTTAATATTATATTCTATACCAGGTTATTCAAACCTCCTTCATGTGTAACATTGTAGATGTGTGGGACCCTTTTTAAATACTCTTTCCATCGCTTCAATGGCTTCACTCTCTATTTGAAAGCTCCCTTTCATTTATTTCGAATGGTCAACTCCAAGATTCAACTCAAAAAGGGTTTTGGTGTTCTTGTTGTATTATTATAATATTGAATGTTATATCCATTCAGTCTTGGAATGCATGTAGTCATCTCAACACTTTGAAAAACAAAGTGTTTTATTATTAAAATATATACATGACCATATTGTACTTTGTCCCTCATTCTCCAACTCTTCGCACTCTAATAGTTCACTCCTTTTTCATAACCCCGACAAGTAGGCTCCGAATGAAAAGGAGTATATATATATATATATATATATATATATATATATATATATATATATATATATATATATATATTTCACGTTTTAATTTAATCTTTGGTAATTCAAACCTTCTTTATGTGCTCACCTCTCACCTATTCGACAACCAATCAGTGAAGGGAAGCAGTAGTATTAAAATAAATTTAAAATTTATAATCCCCACGCCATCGCTTCGACGACTTCAAACTTCATTCACATACGCTCTCCCTTCCACTCCGAAGGATGGAATCCAAAGACCAATCATCGACAAGCATAACTTAATGTTTAATAATGTATGATTTGAAATCCATTGGTCATTGCACTCCAAACAATTGCTCATGTTTATGTTCTTCGAAAAAGAATTAATTAATAATAATAATTATAAATATTTATATAACCATTTTCACATGGAAAAATGAATACAATGAGGTATATTTTCCAAGGCTTTATTAAGTAAAGGAAATATTTATGTATATATATACCATATCTCTTCTAGAAATGCAATGCGGCCCACGCTGGGCATAACTTGTGAAATTCGGTAAACTTAGCACATTCAAATCCTTTATACAAAAGGAATGGAATTCTAACTTCCATGAAATTAGTATATTTAATATTTGATACTTATAATTCTTATTATTTAACCATCAAATATTTAAATGGTAAATTTAGGAATTCTACCATGCTTTACCATTATTCATCTTTGCCCAGAAAGCATAGGAATGCACCTTTACATTAATAATTTTATGTCATTTATATTAACATTCCCTTGCACGTAATTTGAATTCTTTTTAAATTAAATATGTAATTAAAAAGTAAAAGAAATTAAATATGTATCTAAAAGGAAAATAAATCTATTTCTTATTTTCCATGCTTTTTAAAATAATAAAATAAATCTTAATCCAAGGAAATCTCTCTATTCGAAATTAAAAAATAATTATATTTCTCCCTTTTCATGGGTAAATGAGTAGATTTGTTTTCTTATTACTGTCTTTTACTATTCTTACCAAATTTGAGGGGGTTACAAAGATTTACCTCCATGGTAAATTCCATATTTCTACTAGAATTTACTACCCACCAAAATTTAAGGGGATTCTTTCCAAATTTATAGGAGATTTAACACAAGTTTAACATTAATGTTTATTAATACCCAAATGGAATTTTGAGAACTTTTGTATTCAAGTTCAATTAGGAAATTCCATGTTTATTTCCTAATTATTTTTCCTTAATACCCATTTAGAATGAGTTTTTTTTTTCCATATTTGGGATTATTCCTAAAGTCCACACAGATCTGATATCCTCTAAGTTTTCTTGCATAAGATTTGAGGACATACTAAAATAGAACACTATTATGCAGAAAAATCACTCTCTCTTCTTTCAAATGTTTTATAGAGATTTTTAACTGTTCAATCATCATTTCCCAAGCATGCATTAAATTGTACAGCACAATCAACCACAACATTCACTCCCAGAAATCTTATTTTAACACATAGATAGTCAAGAGATAAGGAATTAAATCAAATGAGCTTCAACTAAGACATTCTCTTTATTTTACTTAAAATTTTCAAGTCACTTTTATCATAAATTAAACTTACATAGTTCTAAAACATATTTTAAAATTTTATCTGATCTAAACACTATAGATATTTAACCAAATATACTTATCTAGAAACCATATGGTGATGTAACTACGGAAAGGGGTGTCATTTTCCTCCCAACCATAGGCACAACAACTCCTAGACGGATTTACCACTAGCCACCCCCTAGCTAGATCATGATGCTCTAAGAGAGACTCTTCCTTCTGTTCGACAACAACCAAGGATGAAGGTTACTCTCCTCCTCCCACGGAAACTTCACAGATCGATTTTCTCTCCACCAAGCAAGGGGGTCTGCAATGAGTGCTTCCTCAGTCACTCATATTCTTTGCAACCCCATTTATCATATTGCTTAGAAAAACACTTCCCAACAATTCTTGTAATTAGAAACAAATTAGTTTTTCAGTCCTCTTCAAAATCAGAGAGTTGCACATGCTCTCCCTCTTCATAAATGATAACTAGACCCATTCCTCTTGCCTTCCCCAACCATATTTCATGGGTTCAAATCCCAATTTCGTGGGTTAGGTTAGGAAGTTTTCCAGATGGGTACTCTACCCATTTCCTCATGGACTCTTGATGAAGACTTCCCAACTACCAACTTGGTTGGTAATTAAATTCTATGGATCAACAGACTGTTATGGGTCTAAACAATTTAAATCCAACAGAGTACTGGTCTGGTAGGGGTCATCTCAACCATTACTGGTTCCCCTCACCATCTCTCTCATGCATCATGACCTACCTTGGCAATCCCCCTCAGCAATTGTCCAACACTTTCCCTTTTACATTAGTAGCATAAAGTTTTACACTACCTTTTTAGCAAAATGCAATTATATTTACAAGTTGGGGGAAATAGGGGTATTACAAATGATGATTACAAAACAAGTTCTAACTTGAACTCTGTATGCTAAGTTTTGTATGTTGATCTAAATTAACATGGAGGTTCTTAAAAAAGTAGTTATCTCAAGCAAGGATGCTCCTATGTTTGTTGTGGGGTAGATGACCACAAATACAAATTTGACTTGAACATTGTTTCAAATGAAAGCTACACCACTAACTGCTCGAGTCCTTTGGAAAAGGTTTGAACTTTGTAGTAACATTTTTATTGAAATGTATTACAACTTTAATTGTGTATTTACGTGAGAAGAACCACATCTTGTTGGGTAAAACTTCTATGTGAACAACGAATGAAAGTTTGTTGTTTTTTTGGCAAGTAATTAATGATAAGTTTGGCATTGTTGAAAGTCTCTTGACAATAGTCCATTCTATCACTAGCATAGTTCCTAGTTATTTGAACACAAATTTTAACTAATCCCACCTTTGATTTAGTATTATTACCCTTGTAGTGTAATGTTTCAAGGCATTTCAAGTTGCACTGGATTTTAGTTTGTATGTAAACGACTAAAAACAGAAATTCTAAAGAACATTTTTATTTTGAAGCCATCAAAAAACTATTATGAACAAAAGTTTCCAAAACCTTGAGCATTTTGACCAAAGGGATAGGAACATTGACACCTTGTGGCTTTTGCTATATTAGGAATTGCTTGTATCATGCCATTCCAAACAAGGCAAGAGATTTGATGACGTTGACATATAGTATGAATGATGGTCTAAAAATAAAACAAAGAGTTAATAACTCTCTCTCAAGGAGTTCAACAAAACCTAGATTGTCTACTAAAACACAACTATCAATTTGTTTGATAAAAATAAATGCTCTTGACATACTAACAAAATGCCAGTGTTCACAAGCAAAATACAAGTGCATATATTGGCATCTAAATATGATTATTATTAGACTACTCATATCAATAAAAGAATACATATATAAATGGTTGAAGATTCAACAAATGACATACACCAATCATGCATGTATTATCAATATAATAAAATTCAATGTCAATTTTTAAAAAGAGATAAATATATATAA
>ML803380.1:6811-29947 GCA_009831015.1 Picea engelmannii
TCTTCAAGGGGGGCTTATGACGAGGAATGAAAGAGAGAAGTCGTATTCAGAATTAGAAGATGAACTCAATCCAAACCCTTCTACAACTAAAAAATGAAAAGGATGATTAAATATATGTAGTCAACAAGAGAGTATATGGAAAAATAAATCATAATGTCAGTGTTTCCAGTAGCTTGAAGAATTTTCATGCATCCAAAGAAAACAAGTAGTTTTGAAGCCTCTTGAAAAGACTAGTCCCTATTGGAATCCTATAATCATATTATTTCATTTGGATGGCCTTCGGTGCTATAAATAACTGAGAACTACATCTCACATCTAGTTTTCTAAATACCACCAGTTCATCTTTGCATCCTTATGCTTCAGAAAGTAAGGATTTGAAAGATATTTCATCTATTGTCCATCAGATTACTTGCTCTAGCCTTGCAAGATCTCAATTTTTTTCAAAAATATTTGCGCATACTCCAAATCTCTCCAAGTTCTTAAACTCATTCCACAGTGTGACATGCTCATCTAAGCATAGTTCCAATTGTGCACCTGTACCTACATGGACAAACCATTCGAGACATAATATTGATTTCAACCCAAAAACTTCAGAAATGAAATCAGTTAAGAAGATCATGTGTGGAAGATTAAGGATAGAATCCAAAAATAGATTTGCGAATAAAGTTCCCAGGTGACATGTCTCATGATCATGTCATATTTTTTGAATCCATTCATTTTCCTTGAGCCCTGTCCTTCTCTATAAGTGAGAAAAATATTCAATGAGAGAGGTCTATCACGCATATGAAAAACAAACATCATCAATAAAACTAGAGATCAATGATGTGAATTGATTTATTATCCATTTTAAAAAATCATTGTTTAAATAGTTAGAAAATATGACTAAAAGCGATATTGAGTAGGTACTTTCCTCCTGGAAACATATTCGCAAAAATCTCACAACATAAACTAGAACTAAAGTTTGTATCTGAGCTAACATGGGATAGTAAACCAAAAATATAATGCTTTGACTAAGCGAGAAACCATATCTATTTGGATGTATGAAATCAAATCATGAATCTTACCAATTCTTGTTGCCAAGATCCCAATAGAGAGGTGGATTCAAATTAGCTTGAATGTTGATGTATTGAGTGGAAGTTCTCTTTCAGACAACACATGAATCTGGCTGTAATGATCATCGATTTTTCCCTGGATGTAAATGAAAACAAAAGAGTAAGGCTATGTGTAACACTTTTCCTCTCTGAACTCCCTTGAGCATGGGATTGCAGACCAACATGTGGTACTTATGCAAGCGTATGTGTAGTCTACTGCATGATTTATGTTTTGTGTGCTTGGATGAGTTTTGAAAGATTATTCTCGATGAGCCTTCCCAAAAAAATTGTAGATTAGTGCTTTGAAGAGCTCCATTGAGAGTTTCATGACTTCGCTCAGATGTATCTAATCATTCAATGGTTGAAAATTTCAATTCCAAAAGAAAAATAAAACATCATGATTCAAAACCCCCAATGAGATCAAGATGAAGGCAACCAGACTAGCGAACTTTATGTGCAATCCAAAATAAGACCATATCGAGAGAAAACTAATGAAAACCATTGAGTCATTCCAAGTCAAGATATTGCATCTAATTATTCAAAGAGTAGATTAATAGAATGGGAAATCATATCAATATGAGTCAAGAGAGCTTCAAAAGAAACCTTCAAACTTCAACAAGAATGAAATCGTGTAAGTCAAGATACCAAATCCATTAAAGGAAGCCACCTAATTTGAAAAATACTACATAGGTTTTCTAAGATCTACTTTTCTGGAGATTAATTCTTCAAAACGACAATGTTTCAAGAAAACATTACCCTTATACTAGACGATGTATGATGATCAAAATATGAATCCCATCCACTTGATCTCATATGACCAAAGAATAGATATATATCTCGTCACCCAATATGATAGGTACAATATTTGACCTTAAAACTTAAACTTAAGAGCTTGTGGTGTAAAATAAAAGTATTTGTGTGTGCACTCTACAACCCTAAATATTTCCAATATACTCAAAATAGTCAAAGGAAAACTGAAACTTGATGGTCTATAACTTGAGGTACATGCTAGAGATGAAATAAATTGTTTTTTTCCCGATAAAGGAAAATACTTTTAAGGATGGGAAAGGGATAAATGTACCAAGAATCTCAAGCACACCCTCTTCATAGAGAAACAATCACTTCAATGATTATACTCAAAATACACCATTATGAAAGAATTAAGGTACAATGATCACAATATGTTATAATATTTTGAATTTCTTTAGAATAAATCAATGATCCACCTTTTACATTCTTGAAATCATATCATCATGAAGGGTTTAAGTCTATAGAAATACATACATGTTGAGAATGTTTGTATCCATATTTTATCTCACAAAACTTTGTTTCGAGAATGAAGAGGATGGACCCAATATACCACCACATCGATCTGTTGGTCTAGAAGATTTTGTGAGAAACATAGCGATCGAAAGATTGATAAAATGGATTGAAAATCCATTTTGGATTATGAAGAACAAGGCCATGAACATGAAATGTGATTCCTCCAACCTGTTTTCCATCTTCCCCAAGCTGCAAAGTATTCTACAATAGATACCCTTTCAGCAACTTAGGATTGTAAGTTGTCCAATTGTGAATGTTAGAGTGAATTCTATTGAAACAAATGCATATTCTAGTTCAACTTCTCAAAAATTATACACACAGTTTTCTCATGAAAAAAAAAGTTAATCCAAGCTTGTGGTTAAACAACAAAATAGAAGGTATCAAATGAAAAGAAGAAAATAAGACTAAAGCAAGCCATCTTGAGTTCCAAACTAAACCAATAACAATTGGTGGATTTTATTCAAGAAACCAAGACACGACAAAATCTATGATACCGAAGCAAAAATGGAAGAAAACATCTAGACTATGAAAGAAAAAAGGAAGTAAAAGAACTATGATATTGTTATTCTTACTCTATCCTACATTAGATGAAAAAAGCTATATGAAATAATAGTGCCAATGTATCCATTCAAGTAACTCCAAACCTGCAACCACATGATCATTAAAAGTCTATAGTAGCAATTGGAGTAGTGAGATATCAAACATAGGAATAATTGAACCAAGTAAATCTCTAACTAGCATATGGAATTTGGTAGCATTATCATTCATGGGAAATCTATACATGCAGGATTCCTCCAACCAAGCTTCAATTCCATCAAAAAATTTACAATGAATACCATATAATTGTTAGGAGGAATTCAAAAATGAGTGGCATACCTGATGAGACCCATAAATGAAATTTGCATGAAATTCACCTTGTGGGAGAGTCTCGATATGGGTGGTATCATTCATTCAAGAGGTCAAACCAAGATAACGAGAACCCGACATAACCATCGGTCGAAACCTAAGTGCCTTATTATCCAGGAAAGTATCTCTGGGCCCATATTTTACATAACCCACATGCTAAGAGGATAAATGATATCTGATCATTAGAGGGAACATTGACTGAAATATGACTCCAAGAATTATCCTATAACATCATCAAAATCACGTGAGGAGTGTTGGAGTATTGATATAGAATCCAAGGACAAGTGGTGCGTCTATCTATGAATATTGACATGTGATTCTGGAGTAGATTTAGGTGATAGGGTTTCTTAGATCAACTCAGTGTTTCTTGTGCCTTGTATTCTAATGGGTTTTACATTTGGTGTGATTTATTCATGTGGATTGAAAAACTTGTTATTCTCTACATACCTTATTTTTTTTGTCATTAAGATTTGTGCATTGCAATCATAAATTTTATATTGTATAGGATCATTGGACGATACATTGATGCTCACATTCAATTCTGACACATAAAAATATTCATCAAAAATAGGGTTATCGTGATCAAATTGTGATTAAGCATGTTCTAGAAATTCAAGTTGCAAAGGATTTTCAACATTGTGCATCCCAGATGAATTATCTTTAAGAATGAGTCTTTGATCAATCAAAGCTTGGGAATATTGTTGTTATTGTTCATCATTTAATGTTTCATTGTGACAAAAGTGTGAATATTCTACTGAAAGATAGGTGATGTAGGAGAATTAGTCCACCTTAGTAACGTGCCAGCATTCTAGCTCATCAAAGCGCATTCAAGGAGGGGAGAGGCACCAACCTTCTCATTTTTCCCTCAAAGTTAAAATTTAAATGTAATTAAGGAAATTAAATGTTGTAAGGCTCGAAGAGCCAAGCCGATGCCTTTATATAGGCTATAGATAAGGTCGCCTTTAATGGCTGACATCCTGATGGCATCTAGATCCAATTCGGACTAGATGGCCATTGAATGTAATTCAACGTAATTAATGAGAGTTAGGTGAGATGGAGGGAGAGCTCGAGGAGCCCCTCTTTTGTAAAAATATCATTGTATCAAAATTCATAAGAGCTAGCATGAAGAGTAGATGAGCGAGTAGAGGGATCGGAGAGGAGGTTTGAAAGCCGAGAATATATAGCAGTTTGATCTCACACATTGTAATTAGAATTATGTCATTAATACAAAAGAACATATTTCACTTTCTATGAATTCTTGTGTGGTGTATGTTTATAAATGTTATCTGTGTGTTTATGAATTTATGTTATAGATGTATGTGATAGGTTTCATTTTCAGGGGTAAGATAAACTTCTCTATCTTTGAGAGTTTGATGGATTATTTCTGGGTTCTTTAGGCTAAATGCAAGGAGTGCATGACAGAGTACTGAGAACTATGTGAGTCAGTGCAAGGAGTGCACATCTAAATTTTGCTTCTAGTTCATAAGAGAACATGCTAGGAGGCCACACCAGAATAGTTTACAAACTCAGAGAGGAGCCTCAAGGTTATTGAACACCTTGGCGGAGAGTGTTATCCCTTGACCAAGTTTTGGGAGATTCTTGGTCGTGTTTGACCTATTTTGGGACTTCGACAGCCTGTCGAAGATGGAGCGCAAGACGAAGCGGAGATCATGGGATCTCAACCCCTTTTTGGGTCCTTTTTGGGTTATGGGATTATGTAATGGGAATGGGATGTTGGCCCATGTGTTTACCCATGTTTAGGCCTATTTTGTAAAGTATAAATAAGTAGTTAGGCGATGTAAATAGCCTGGCCAATAAGCTAAGTGATAAGTGAAAGTATGGTTTGTAGATGCTCTGTGCATATTGTGAGAAACTTGTAGAGCTAAGTGCAAGTGGTTGTAACAGACTGTGAAAGGCTTTGTGCTTGACCTAGCTCGGGGAAGGAGGATCTGGCAAGGTGCGCGCAGATGTCCTGTGCTATGCGGAGTAGGGTTTTTGAGGCTCTGTGCATGTAACCAATTGAATAATCTAATAAAGAAGAAGAGTTGGTGGATGTATCCCAGGGGTGGGGGTGAACCACGTAAATATTGTGTTATTCTTCTCTATGCAATGTTATAATGTGTTTATGTATTTCTTTACTTGTTAAGTGCTTTGATAAAGATAGATATATATGTTTATGCTTTGTGCTTATGATGACCCTGGATGCTAGATCTGACCTATGTGAACTTGCTTAGTGCTCGAATCTGCTAGATCTAATCTATTTCTTTATGCTAAGTGCTTAGATACATAAGATCTGGGTGAATGCTACGATGCTTTGCGAAGTAGATATTGGGTAAATAATGATGAACTGACGGTGCTAAGTTCTCTATTAAGTATTGTAATCATAGAAATGTGTCCCAGCTAAGGTTGCAAACATCTGAGTCCTGCAACCACCCCTGCCTCTACCTTAGGTGAGACATCATCTGCTTCGCAGGTGTTGCCGAAAGGGCCGGTAGTGAGGGTTTTGTTGGTGCGTTGTTGTAGCGTTGAACCCTGGGTTTGCCCTTGTGCCAACGAATGGTTTCGTTGTTGGCACCTGGAACTCTGATTGTTGGGAACTGAGAAAGAAGGAGCTTTGTGCAAAAATATGACCTGAAATTGTGATTGTTGGGAACTGAGAAAGAAGGATCTTTGTGCAAAAAATTGAACTGAAACTATGATTGTTAGGAATTGAGAAAGAAGGATCTTTGTGCAAAGATCTGACCTAAAATTGTGAAATCTCTGTGAATAGATCTGTTTCTCTAGTGTGCAGTACTCTACTTAGTTTGACAAGATATGTGCTAAGGAAAAGAATTCTGATCTGGAGAAAAGAGGTAAGATCTAAAAGCTCTATGCTCTGAGAAAGGTAAAAGTGAGAATTTTTTATTAAAAGAGGTAAGATCTGCAAGATCTATGCTCTGATAAAAGTAAGAATAGTGATTTTTTTTAGCTCTGAAAGGTCTGTACTTTGTAGGAGTAAGACAAGTGGTAATTTTTGTTTCAATAGTATGAATCTTGGTATGTTTGATAGATTCTGTCCTAGCTTGAAAACTAGGGCATTAATAGATGAAAGAAGGTTTGATATGAGTAGATCTAATAAGAATAGTGAAAGGTATGTTATACCTATGTTAGGGTCCTAACCTGCACATAGGTAGATCAATATATTCAAATGTAATAAAGGTCAATATTAATAAGGCCTTTCAATAAAATAGAATAAGGCGGATGTAAGAAGACCTAATAGAAGCTTCCATTTCTAGAAGGATCTTCCTTTGGATGCTTCTCTTGATAGGCATATTTAGTATAAATAAGGGTCGAGGGTATGAAAACCCTAGCTTGGAGATTATTGTAACAGAGTGTTGCTCGACTGGAGGTTGCCCCCTCGAAGAGGCCTGTGAACATTGCTTTCTGAATCAAAGTGTTATTTCTGTTGTTGTTCTTATATCATTTATGTGTTATTGTGGAGATTATGTTGGTTATATTATTGTTATTCTACCATTTCTAGCATTTTATTTCTGTTCTGCATACTTTTTATATCTGGTATATTACAAGTGGTATCAGAGCACTTTCCTTGGCAGAAATTGTGGGAATTTTTTTTTTCCAGGTAGAGACGTATTCCGACGTCTTTAAGCCACAGAGATCTGTCGTTACATGCATAAAACCGCGGTTGAGGGATTCATACACGCAGGAAATACAAGTGGTTCTTAAGCGCACATCTATTGGCCACCCTTGTAACCCCTCTTGGTACCCCTTCGAGTGGTAGTGCATCAGACAACAACTATGTACGGATCGGCCTAGATTTCTTGAAGCCCTCTTTAGATAAACCAATCGGCCGCCTGACTGCTATAGTGCCACCGAGAAAAACACTCGAGAAGATACTCTCTAGTACCTGGGTAGTCGGGTAGTACGACTAAGGGTACGATCTATTCTCCTTAGTTAGTGCCTTGAGATATTGGGCCAAGTACTACTGTTGGACCCCACATGTATATTAGAGAGCTATAGCACAGGGAAAACCCTTGTCTGTAGAACCCTTGAATACCTAACCTTTGGGGGACAAAAACATAAACAAATTAAAATAGACAAGATCTATTGCCGCACAACTGTGTTCGGGTTGCCAAGTAAATACACATTTCTTTCTGGTTAAGCATTTGGGGATTTCATCATTGTAGTATTCTTCAGACCGAAGTATAACTCCGCAGGTGTAAAAAAAAAAAAAAATTCTAGAAATTTTTTCACCATTATTTGAGACCTATTCCATTAGATTCATCTCTTTGCCCTTATCACATTCATCCATATCATTTTTAGGCAAAATTTTTGACCCCACACGCCCCTTTTCAGTTCACCCACCCTCATGGCCCATACCCGTAGCCAAGACCTGGAAGCTCGCTTCAACACCTTGCAATCTAGTTTCCTTGAGACCCAAAAAGAAGTGAAACAACTCAGTGCTACTATTACCTCCATCGATTCATCCATCAATACAACCATAAATACAACCATGCAGTCCTTAATGGAGGAAGTCAAACAAGAACTGACCACCTAGCTTGAATCTGTCTTTGCATCACTCTGCACCAAACTGAAGATCCCTACAGATGACCCTTTCTCTGATGCACCTCCAAAGACTGAAGGTGAACATTCCTCCCATTCCCATACCTTTCAGCCCCATCACTTTCAATGTGACCTACGCCTTCCATGGGTGGATGTGACCAAATTTGATGGATCAGACCCCACTGGTTGGGTCACCCAAATGGAACATTATTTCTCTTTATACGGCATTACAGATGACTTTGCCAAACTCCGGTATGGTGTTCTCCATCTAGATCAAGAACGTTGGCAATGGTGGCAATGGAGAAAAACTTCCCGTCAAGGGTATATTGCTTGGACCCAATTTGTGACTAAGCTTTATGAACGCTTTGACACTGACACCAACCATTTGGGTCGTTTGACAAAGTTGAAACAATCAAGAATAGTAGAATACTTCATAGCTTCCTTTGAGCGCCTAGTTTTTCGAACAGAGGGCATGACTGATGCTTTCTTTCAAGAGTGTTTTATCAGTGGCCTCAAGGAGGAGATTCGGGCCCATGTCCTCATGGATCAACCTTCGAGTTGGGTGGAGGCTACTAAAAAATATAAATAAGCATAGCAGGTTGTATCCTCTCAAAACCGTAAACCCTCCTTTATCCCTCGCCCTAAACCTGTAAATCCCACTACTCCCTCCGTCCCATTAAAGATCCAAAAATTGACCAGGGTTGAAATGGCTAAACTTCAACTCAAAGGCCTTTGTTATAATTGTGATGAAAAATATTTCCCGGGCCACAAGTGTAAGGAACAAAATCTTTTTATGGCCATCTCTGAGGATATTTCGGAAGAGGATGTTGAAACTCCCCTTGTGTCCGAGTCACCTGAAATCACTAACATAACCCCTCCCTCAAACCCTCCCGAAGTGGAACCCATCATTTCCCTCAGTGCTCTCACTGGCTTCTTTGCCCCCCAACCCCTCAAGTTAATCAGTTACATCAAGCATCAGAAGGTCATCATTCTAGTTGATAGTGGAAGCACCCATAATTTTATGCATTGCCGCATTGCCCAAGAAACTCATTGCTACATCCATGCCATCAACAATTTCAAAATCACGATTGCCAATGGTGGTTCCATGAAATGTGGAGGGAGTTGTGAAAATATGCGTCTCCAAATCGGTGACTACCACCTAAAATCCCATATGTTTGCTATCGACATGGGCGGTTGTGACATTGTGTTGGGTGCATACTGGCTAAGGACTTTGGGTCCCATTCTCATGGATTTTAAGGCATTAACCATGCAATTCGACCAGGAAGGCCACCAATATAAATTCCAAGACATCATGACTGGTTCACCTGAGGTCATTAGTTCCCATCGCATGGAAAATATGCTCAAAAAAGGTCATTCTTGTGTCATTGCCCAACTCCATGCCATACAAGCAACAGAGACACCCCTGGTGCCGAAAGACCTCCAAGCCCTCCTTTCTAAACACCAAATGGTATTTTCCACTCCCCAAGGACTCCCTCCTTTCCGCGGTGTTCATGATCATTCCATTCCCTTTGTACCCGGAACCCTTCCTCCCAATATCCATCTGTATCGCCACCCCTTTTCACAAAAAAATGAAATTGAGAAATTGGTCCAGGAACTCCTTACTGCAGACGTTATCCGCCCTAGTACAAGCCCTTACTCTTCTCCTGTAGTCATGGTCATGAAGAAAGAAGGTTCTTGGAGAATGTGTCATGACTTCCATGCCCTCAACAAACTGACCATTAAAGACAAATTTTCCATTCCTATCATTGATGACCCCCTGGATGAATTGAGTGGCGCCCAATTCTTTACTAAAATTGATCTTCGCTCGAGCTATCACCAGATACGTATCAAGGAGGAAGACATTCCCAAGATGACCTTTCGAACTCATGAGGGCCACTATGAGTTTTTGGTCATTCCCTTTGGCTTGTGTAATGCCCCCCTCTACCTTCCAAAGCCTCATTAATCATGTCTTCCGTCCTTTTCTCCGTCATTTTGTATTAGTTTTCTTTGATGATATCCTAATCTATAGAAAAACTTGGATAGACCATCTTACTCATGTGGATCGAGTTCTCCATCTACTCTCTCAGCACAAACTTTTCCTAAAATAGTCTAAATGTGATTTTGGTGCCTCAGAAGTAGAATACTTGGGTCATCTGGTTGGCAAGGATGGCATCAGGGTGGATCCGAAAAAGATTGAAGCTATGCAAGACTGGCCGCACCCAAAGAATCTCAAAAGCTTGTGTGGATTTATGGGCTTAACAGGGTATTATCACAAGTTTGTTAAGATTTATGGCAAGATTTCAACACCTCTCACGGCTCTCCTCAAAAATAACTCTTTCACTTGGACTCCAGCCGCTACTCAATCTTTTCAAACCTTGAAGATAGCCATGTGCACCACTCCGGTTCTAGCCCTTCCTGATTTCACAAAGACCTTTGTGTTGGAATGTGATGCCTCAGGGAAAAGAATCGGTGTTGTCCTTATGCAAGAGGGTCGAACTTTGGCCTTCACCAGCTGGAAACTATCTGAAAGGAATCTGGGAAAACCCATCTATGAAAAGAAAATGTTGGCTATTTTACATGTCGTTGATCTGTGGCGCCCTTATCTCTTGGGGCAACATTTCCAAATTAAGACAGACCATCAAAGCCTCAAGTACTTTCTGGAACAACACATTTCCTCCCCGAAGCAACAAAAATGGGTGACTAAGCTCTTTGGATATGATTATGAGATCATTTACAAGAATGGAAGAGACAATGTGGTGGCAGATGCACTGTCCCGAAAATATGAAGAAGAAGGATCCTTTTTTTCTCTTTCCTTCATTGTACCGGATTGTCTCCAAGCTTTGTGCCAGGAATGGCTACAAGATCTCAAAAGTTCGCATCTGATCCAACAATTGCAGACCAATGCTCCATCTCCCCCAGGGTACTCTTAGCTCCAGGATGAGCTTCGATACAAAGGCCATTTGTATTTAAGTAAACAATCAAATCTTAAATCCACGGTACTTTCTGAGCTTCATGCTACACCCACAATGGGGCACTCCGGGTTCACCAAAACCTATGACAGGGTCAAACATTCTTTCTTTTGGGATGGTATGAAACATGACATCTGTAATTTTGTCGTTGAATGTGAGGTGTGTCAATGCAACAAGGGAGAAACAGTCAAATCTCTAGGCACACTACAACCGCTTCCGATTCCACCTACTATTTGGAAGGATATCTCTATGGAATTTATTACCGGCTTACCCAAATTGGGAAATAAATCAGTCATAATGGTGGTTTTGGATCACCTTTCCAAGTATTCTCATTTCTGCGCTCTTCAACACCCATTTACTACATCCACGGTGGCTCAAATTTTCATGGACCAGGTCTTCAAGCTTCATGGCATGTCGCACTCTAATGTTTCTGATCATGACAAAACTTTCACAAGCAATTTTTGGCAAGAATTGTTTAAGCTACAGGGCACCCAATTGCATCTAAGCACAACTTATCATCCCCAGACTGATGGTCAAACGAAAGTTGTCAACAAGTGTTTGGAAACATATCTAAGGTGTTTTTCCTCTGAAAATAAAAATCAATGGGCTCAATGGTTACCCCTAGTTGAATGGTGGTACAACACTTCCTACCATACAGCTACATGCATGACTCCTTTTGAAGCGGTATATGGACAAAATCCACCTTCAGTTCTCTCATACTTACTGGGTACCTCGAAGGTCCAGGCGGTTGACCAAACACTTACAGTTCGAGAGGATATTCTTCCTACCCTTAAAGAGAACTTGGTCATGGCACAAAATCGCATGAAGCAACAAAAAGATCAAGGTCGCTCTGAATGTCAATTTGCAGAAGGGGATCAGGTGTTTCTGCGACTGCAACCATACAAGCAAACTTCCCTCAAGAATGAGCAGTGTCAGAAGCTAGCGCCTAAATTTTATGGTCCTTATATAGTTCTCAAGCGTGTGGGACAAGTCACCTATCAGTTAGCTTTGCCCAATCAGTCAAAGCTACATCCTGTTTTTCATGTTTCATGCTTAAAGAAGGTGATTGGAACTAGGTGCCAAAATCAAACTAACCTTCCCGAGTAAGCTAAAGAAGGATCCATTTGGCTACAGCCAGAAGCAGTTTTGGACCAGTGTGAGCGTCACCTGCGTCAGCAAACCATCAAGGAAGTGATAGTCCAGTGGAAAGATACAACTCCAGCATAACCAACTATCATTCTGCATCAGTTTCCACATCTCAAGCCTTGAGGACAAGGTTTTTTTTAAGGGGGCGGACATGTTAGGGTCCTAACCCGCACATAGGTAGATCAATATATTCAGATGTAATAAAGGTCAATATTAATAAGGCCTTTCAATAAAATAGAATAAGGTGGATGTAAGAAGACCTAATAGAAGCTTCTGCTTCTAGAAGGATCTTCCTCTAGATGCTTCTCTTGATAGACATATTTAGTATAAATAAGGGTCGAGGGTATGAAAACCCTATCTTGGATATTATTGTAACAGAGCACTGCTCGACTAGAGGTTGCCCCCTCGAAGAGGCCTGTGAACATTGCTTTCTGAATCAAAGTGTTATTTTTGTTGTTGTTCTTATATCATTTATGTGTTATTATGGAGATTATGCTAGTTATATTACTATTATTCTTCCATTTCTAGCATTTTATTTTTGTTCTGCATACTTTTTATATCTGGTATATTACAACCTATGCATAGAAAGAATGTTTGGACTAAAAAATGGATGCAGGATCCTAGAAATAATTTGTTGCAGGTCAGCCCCTATGATCCTAGCGTGCAGTACAAGAAAGGCTGGGGATCATTTAAAAGAAAGAGAGGAGTAACCCTTTGTTACACTTGTAGAGAATTGGAACATCTTGCTAATGAATTCCCTGGAAGAAGACCTAGTTGTATTTGTTGCAAAGCTATGGACCACGAAGTATTGGATTGCCCTAGTATGTTTGCTAAGCTTGAAGAAATGAACATGAGATAAGAAAACCCTAAGGCAGATCCAGAAACTAAGATTATGGCAGAACCCCAGAAAGAATCAGAAAAAGTATTGCTATAGATGATAGAAACCCTGAATGACCACCGACATGTCAGATTACCAGAGATCTTCAAAGAAAAAGAATGCATTGAAGTAATAATAGGAGACTTTGATGTTGACTGTGTTCTAGATGAGGAAACAAAGGTGAATATTATGATAGAAAGAACTTGGGAACTTTTAGGAAAGACTACTATGATTCCTTCACCAGGAGGAATGGGATTATTCAGAGGAAAATTGATAACCCTATGTGGAAGACTTACCAAGCTACCTATGACTATCAATAGAGCTTTGAGAGAACAAGATTTCGAGGTTATTAAATTTATTGAGAACAACACCCCATTTACCATGCTACTAGGAAAACCTTGGATTGAAAGAGATCAGGCTAGAAGGAAGGAAGAATAAGAAGTCTTAGAGAAGAAGAAGAAAGAGTTAAAATATTTTATAACTAGAAGGATCACACACTTGATTGAAGAACAGGAGAATAGATTGTAGCCATTTAACAACAGTGACACAGATGTCGAAGTTGCAAGAACACTAGAAAACCCATAGAAGATTGAAGTACCTATTCTAGATAAAGAAGAAGTATCACCCTCGAATCTTAGGAAATAATCTCAACAATGCGAAGTCACCATGTCAAGAGAAGATAAGAATCAGAATGGGAAAAGGAATACCGAGATGAAGCTCACTAGAAAGAAGACTAGAAAACTAAGTAAGAAGAGGGATAAGATCGAAAAGTTGCAGAAAGATCCAGAGGGAATCATGCAGAAGGAAAATTTGTAAAATTGGAGCTTCATCGGGAAATCAGAACAACGTCGCATGGAACTTCACCATGGTGAAGCAATATAGCCATTGGAGACATTATAATCGTTCGACCAACCCTCCGAATGGGAAGAAAGGCATTTATGGTTCACGACCAGACCGTTGGAATGTGCCATAATGGACAGAACAAAGTTAAGGAGGGATTCATACCTGTTGCAAATGACCCATTGTCGAGTTACCTATTTATCTCGTTGCGCCATACACCGAGAACACTTTTGATAAATGTGAAATTGAGCTCGCAGACTTGTTGATTTTACACAGTGATTATTTCGCTATTTACTTCTATCTCATTGCAGTGTCTAATTTACTCTTTGAACCTAAGATTTCCAACCCCAAGTATGTATGTCAGAAAAGTTGAGCATTGTAAAGAAAGTTGTTGAAGAATTTCTCATCGACCTGATGACTGAAAGAGTCATGTCGATGTCTACTGGTGTACAAGCATCATTGACAAGAGGAATGCAAGTGTCTCCATCAACTGCTTCCGGAGCCAGACCATCCCTATGAAAACTTCTTCCCGGAAGAAATCGAAGGCCACTATGACCAAGATGCAGACTGTCCTCACCTCTGACGACTTCGGCTTCCTCATAGTAGCCCTGCAAGATGCTTCGCTAGAAATAGCAGAGAAACAAGAAGCAAAGAAAGAGGAGATGTATGATTGAATTGAGACTAAACTCTGATAGGTACAACAATCCCTTCAGTCTAGCTGTGCAATCTCCACTGC
The DNA here is from genome assembly GCA_009831015.1 of Picea engelmannii. Taxonomy (NCBI): domain Eukaryota; kingdom Viridiplantae; phylum Streptophyta; class Pinopsida; order Pinales; family Pinaceae; genus Picea; species Picea engelmannii. The sequence continues at coordinate 21,260 of ML803380.1, forward strand.
GCTGGGAGAACCTGAGTTGGGGGATGAGCGAAGCCAACTCCACTGCTTAGTCAACACAGTCGAAGCTCGCCTTCAACGAGCACAGGAAGGAGCAGAGCGAGCCACCTAGGCTTTGACACAAGTACAAGGAGTACTCATAGAGTAACGTAGTGCTGTAGAACAAGACAAACTTTCTCTCCAAGAAAAGTTTGATGAAGAAAAAGAACATCCACATCAAGAAAAGGAGTAGTTGCTCATGGACTAACTCGAACTAAAAGAAGCGGTCAATAGAGCACTTAGCTCTGTGATTGTCTTAGAAATCAAGGCAAACAACTGAGTTACATAGCAGGTGAACCAACTCGCAGAAGCCGTCCAACAGCTACAACAATGCAACGTAGACTTAGAGCTCTGCACGCTACCTGAAACTCCACACGAGGTAAGGGATCAAAGAGAAGCAACTGCTTGAACTGTACTTGAGCGAATAAAATCCCTTGCTATGGAATGCAACAAACTCATCGATCGTAGTGCCCAGACCAATGAGAAATTCACGAAAATACAGAGCTAAAGGAACTAGAGTCGCAACTCCAAGACACAAAGTATCAAGACAAAAAGATATAGGCACAATTGAAGCCCCTGTCAGTTGTGGAAAGAATAAATCTATCCCAAGAGAAGCAGATCGCTTAGCAGCAGATCCACATTATCTAGAGTAGAGTTATGGAGGTAAATCAGAAACTTCAACCTGTACAAGAAAAGGCTTACCAATTGTTTACAAAAGTAGAAGGCCAAGGAGCAGAGCTAGAGCAGGTTGTCACTACAGCTGAACAACGCCTAGAAGGACCTGTCAATGACACATTCATCCAATATTTTGTTGAACAAGAGGTCGTGGCACAATATCAATTCGAAGCAGATTGAGTCAAGCACGAGGCTTTTGAAGCCAAACTAGTCAGACCAGAGTGACTTGGGACGAGTCACAAGTGAGTGTTGGGGGCCTGTTGGCACTTGACCAAGTTTTGGGAGATTCTTGGTTGTGTTTGACCTATTTTGGGACTTCGATAGACTGTCAAAGATGGAGTGCAAGACGAAGCAGAGATCACGGGATCTTGGCCACTTTTTGGGTACTTTTTGGGTTATGAGATTATTTAATGGGAATGGGATGTCGACCCATGGTTTTACCCATGTTTAGGCCTATTTTGTAAAGTATAAATAAGTATCTAGGTGATGTAAATATCCTGGCCGATAAGCTAAGTGCTAAGTGCAAGTATGGTTTGTAGATTCTCTGTGCATATTGTGAGAAACTTGTAGAGCTAAGTCCAAGTGGTTGTAACAGAGTGTGAAAGGCTTTGTGCTAGACCTAGCTCAAGGAAGGAGGATCTGGCGAGGTGCGCATAGATATCCTTTCCTATGCGGAGTAGGGTTTTTGAGGCTATGTGCATGTAACCAATTGAAGAATCTAATAAAGAAGAAGAGTTGGTGGACGTAGCCCTAGGGTGGGGGTGAACCACGTAAATATTATGTTATTATTGTCTCATGATGTTCTGATGTGTTTATGTATTTATTTACTTTCTAAGTTCTTTGAGAAGTGGAAAGAGTGCACAAGACCAACACACTCTGGAGTGTTGGAGAAGTTGAAGAAAACAGAGTTACTGAACACTCTAGGGGAGAAAATGTACAAGGAGTGCATTGAGAGAGCGCAAGGAGTGTGCCCGGAGACAATCAACTTCTTAGAATGTAGGGAGAAGCTTTGAAAGTGTGCATTGAGAGAATGCAGGAGATGCATCAATGAACCTAAAAGAGTTTAGGATTCATGGGAAGACATGTGCAAGGAGTGCACCAGGAAAACACTTAGATGAAGTGTTGAAATTCTGAATCCTTCTGAGAGCTAAGTTGAGCACAAGGAGTGCTCAAGGACTTTAATTCGAAGTAATGGGAGAAAGTTTGTTAAGAGGCATACTAGAAGGTTAAGACTCGGAGGAGAGTTGAGTGCAAGTTTGCATAGAGAGCTTAAGGAGAGTGCCATAGGTAAATTATTTCAATTTTACAAGATCAGGAGGAAAATCACTATCGAGACCTAGCATTCGGGCTCGCAGGAGGAATATCAAAGGCAGCAGCCTTGATACTTAGACGTTTTTCCCAATTTCAGGAGAAAGCGAAAGCTTAAGTAGAGGAGCTATAACACTCGTCATATCAGCTACGGGAGGAGACATCTGGACCGTCAGATAAGAGTCCATATATAGGGAAGGAGGAAAGTGTCGAGGAGGGAGACAAATCCTAGCCATCGGATCTTAGCGCATGGATCGATAGTCGTTTGATCTAGAGGTAAGCTGAACGAGCCTTAAACTCCTTTGAAAGTGCACAAGAGAGTGGAATTGCGAAGTTCTGAAGTCTCGAAGCTAGTCTGAAACATCCATCGTCTGGAGGGAAAGGTGGCGAAAAGATCAGAGGGTCTGGGAGATAGATTTCTGGAGGATTTGCGAGGAGCAAGGTGAATTCTTCACGAAGTCATGAAGAGTGAAGTGGAACTAGACCATTGGATCCAAAAGGACATGTGGCAGAGATCCATGTATTTCAGAGGAAAGGAACTCCAGAAGAAAGAGGAGAGAAGAGCAGAAAGACTCCCAAAATCCGGAGTCTAAAGCAGATGACATCCATTGTTGTGGGAGAGACGTGGACCGTAGATCAGGTCCCAGATGAATTCATTGATTCAGATATCGGGAAAAAGGGGAGCAAGCTACTCACGAAATCTATGAAGTTCGGAGTTGTGAAGAGGACTAACCCAAGGTCATAGCTCGAGGTCATGTGAAGAAGAACATGGGATTATTAGGAGCCCGTGGGTCTCAAAGGACCCGTGCCGAGGAGAAAGGGGCCTGTGTAAATTTCATTGGGTTCTAGCAGGGGGCTCAAAGATTCAGTTCGACCCAAGTGATTGAACGATCCTTGACCGAGAGGTCGCGCAACCCCCGAGTGGGGAGGGGGGCTGCATCAATAGGCCGGTGAATGCTCACATGAGAGATCATTATCAATTATCTTTGTATAAAGAGAATGAATATCTTCATATTCTGAAAATGATGAGATGTCCTCAATGAGAGGTTTGTTACAGACCAAAGTAGACTTATGATTCTCCAAAGGGGAGACACTAGATGGTTCACATTCTAGGTATAATGGGTTTAATATTTCTTGTGAATATTCCCCCAAAGTTAAGACAGAGTGTTGATTAGATATCGTGTACCCCCCATCATTCATCCTTGGATCATGATTTTATATGGAGGATATAGTTTTTATTTTTCCCAATACTAAATTGTCATTCAAATATACAACAACTCGATGAATTGATTATTTATTCAATGTGTATTTGACATTATCTATTGAAAATTTTTCCTCAGATGGTTCTTCGAAATCAGATTGCAGAGTATCATATGTCCAAGGATAGGATTGAATGGTCTGTAGATTTGAAATTATTTCTATGGGATAATAGGTGGTTGAATGTTCATTGTGGAGATATGAATCTTGTGAATGAGATATAATTGTTGATTTTTCGTAGCTTCAGAAGGTATTCCCACTAGAGGCCAAGGTGTTAGGCATGTGGTAATTTTGTTGGCACTAGTTTTGACTTTCATTTAAGTGAAATCATCCTAGAGATGAGGCTAGGGCCTCATGGGAATTTTGATGGGATTTTTCTGGTTGTGTGGGGGTGCCACACCCACAAACAAGATTAAAATATTCTAATTAATTGTTGAGTTTGGGAAGGGATCCTAAACTCACTCATTGGCCTCCTATATAAAGGAGATGTGTCATTGTGACATTATATCATCATAGAGGGGCATCATGGAGTTAGCATAAGAGAGTAAACACTTGTGCTAAGGAGTATGGAAAATGTGCTAGGGAGACTTCCCCACCTAAGATATTTGGCTTAGGGTTTATGGATCAGAATGTGAAAGTGAGGAAGGGCGCACGTGCAAAGAAACCTGAGTTTCTGAGATTATACATAGTTTGAGAAAAGGTGAACCATGTATATACATGGATTGTAGAAGGAAAAATCACGTATAGGGTATACACGATTTGTAGTGGAGAAAATAGCATATGTCCGTGGGTTTCCAGTTGGTGAATCATGTATCTAAGTTTCTGGGTAGGTGCATATCCATACAGGATGACATGTGACATTAGCAGTCTGTACAGGTGGTATACAATAGATTCTTGGGTAGAGGATATTTCCAGATATTGTTGAGGTTTTTTTTTCTTGTTTGTATATTGGAGGACAAGGTTGTCCTAAGATTTGGTGATTTTGAGAGGACTACTTCTGTCCTTAGTTTTAGTGAATTTGAGAGGACTGGATTTTGTCCTCAAATTTAGAATTGGATAAAGTTACAGAACATAAATATTGTTTCTCTTGTGTATTGATGAATCATCTTTGATCTTGTTGTTTCCGCTGCATATATTTTTAGTCAAAATTTTCAGTGTAAAGTTGTTCAAGGATAGTTAGATCACTAGGAAGTAATTTTCAGATATGAAATTAGTCACATAGAGTTGCATATGAAAATTGACATGGTTTCAAAGCTTGGGATTCGAAGAGAAGAAATCATCTTGAGACACTTTTTGGTCACAACACTGGAAGAATATTGTTTTTGTTCTTGTTCCATGCATGTCACCATGGAAACATGGCTGGTGGATAGTGGAGCTTCTCATCATATGATAGTGTCACAAAAATCACTCATTGGTTTATCAAAGCAGAACTCATGATTGTAGGTGGAACTTGGAGATAATGCCAAGTATGCAATCAAGGGATTTAGAACCTTCTAGGATGATTTAGCCCCTAAAATCATCCCAATGAGAATATGACAAAGTTATAACCTTCTGGGAGGAAGGGCACATTTGTGGGATACAATGAGACTTCGAAGGCCTACTAGATCTACATTTCAGGACAACAATATGCTGAGGTCAATCAGGATGTCAGGTTTGAGGAATATTTTTCTTTTAGGAGGTCTCTTGAGATCCCAATAGGTGGTGAGGAACATGAGGCTCCAAATTTTGAGGAGAGTATTGTACCATTCTGTACAAAGGAGCGACCCTCGGATCACGAGGAGGAGTCAAAGGAGTCTATGGACCTAGTAGATCCTCTTAGAAAATAGGACATAATACCTAGATGGTTTCATGAGACCTTGAAGGTTGTCGAGGGAAATACAATTCTTAGAGATACCCGCAAAGAGAGAATACCTCTAGAGATATTTGTTTCATATGTGTTCTTCTGAGAAATATCATTATTATGAGCCTTCCAGATTTGAAGAATTAGTAGGGAAACGGGTTTAGAAGTATCCCATGATGGAGGAGTACCAATCCATCATGAAGAATGACATATGGGATACAATTCTGAGACTGAAAGGGAAGTCAGTGGTAACGTCCAAATGGATCTACAAGATCAAGCATACTGCAAATGGAAGTATTGATAAGTATAAGGAAAGTTTCGTAGCTAGAGGGTTGTCCCAGAAAGAGGGAGTAGACTACAAGGAGACTTTTTCTCCAATGGATAGGTATACTTCTATTGGGATGATTATTTCTCTCGCTTTAGTCATGAAGTGGAAGATTCATCAAATGGATGTAAAGATAACTTTCCTCAATGGTGTAATTCAGGAGGAGGTGTACATAGAGAAACCTTAGGTATTTGAGGAACATGAGATGGAGTCTCATGTTTACAGATTCAAGAAATCTGTGTATGGACTCAAGTACGCACCTCGAACATGGTACTTGAGGATTGAAGGGTATTTGTAGAGCTTGGGATTCACTAAGAATGAAGTAGATCCCAACCTATATCTCTTATAGATTGGTAAGAGTCCTCTCATATTGGTATTATATGTCGATGATCTATTCCTCATAGGGAATGAGGAACTCATTTCCAAATGAGAGAAGGATTTGAATTTGGAGTTCAAGATTAAAGACATTGGGTTGATGCTTCCTGGGATTAGAGGGGTGGAAACAATCAGGTGAGATCTTCTTTGGACATGGGAAGTATGAAGCTGAGACACTGAAGAGGTTTAGGATGATGGACTATAAGTCCATGACTGCACCTATGACCACCAATATGAGAATGTTGGGAGCTTCAGATTCAGACTTGGTGGATCCCATAATATATAAGAAGTTGATTGGTTTGTTGATGTACTTGGAAAACACTAGGCCAGATATGTGTTTTGTTTTTAACACCTTGAGTCAGTTCATGGTTAAGTCGATATAGGTGCATTAGGTGGAAGAAAAACATGTTCTTAGGTACTTCCAAGGTACAGTTGGATTTGGTCTAAGATATGTCGAGACTGATGGAGTTAGGTTGCATGGATATTCAGACTCAAATTGGGCAAGGAGGGCAGTTGATAGGAAGATTAATTATGGTGCTTGCTTCATTTTGGGATCAACAATAGTTTCCTACTTCAGTAGAAAGCAGACTTATGTGGCACTCAGTTAAGTGGAGACAGAGTATATAGTAGCCAATTTGGTAAGTTGTGAGGCTATTTGGATTCGTAAGATTCTTGTAAGTTTATTTGGTCAGAAGTTTGAACCTATTGTGATTCATTTTGAAAATCAGAGTTGTATCAAACTCTCGGAGAACCTAATGTCTCATGATAAGTCGAAACACATTGAGATCAAATACCACTTCATTAGAGACAAGGTGTAGAAGGGAGGTATGAAGCTCCAACACATTTCCAAAGATGATCAGATTGAAAATATTCTCACCAAACCCCTAGTGAAGGGGAATTTTTTATACTTCAGAGACAAGCTAGGAATGGTAGAGAATACCTCCCTTGCTAAGATGGGGTTTTAATTTTTTGTAGCTTCGGGAGGTATTCCCACTAGAGCCCAAGGTGCCAGGCATGTGGGAATTTTTGTTGACACTAGTTTTGAATTTCATTTCAGTGAAATTGGCCTAGATATGAGGCTAGGCCCTCATGGGAAAGTCGATGGGATTGTGGGTTTGTGTGGGGGTGCCACACCAATAAAGAGGATCAAAATATTCTAATTAATTGTTGAGTTTAATAAGGGATCCTAAACTCACTAATTGGACTCCTATATAAAGGAGAGATGCCATTGTGACATTATATCATCATAGAGTGGCATCATGGAGTTAGAATAAGTGAGTAAACACTTGTGTTAAGGAGTATGGAAATTGTGGCAGGGAAACTTCTACACCTAGGCGATCTGTCTTAGGGTTTCTAGATCAGAATAAAAAAAGTGAGGAAGGACGCACGTGCGAAGAAAATTGATTTTATGAGATTATATGTGGTTTGTGCGAAGGTGAACTATATATATACAAGGATTACATAAGGACGGATCGTGTATAGGATACACATGATTTGCAGTGGAGAAAACATTGTATGTCCATGGGTTTCTAGTTGGTGAATCACGTATTTGAGTTTGTGGACAAGTGGATATCCATACAGGATAATAAGTGATGTGAGCAGGTTGTACAAGTAGTTTACAAAAAAATATTGGGTAGAGGACATTTCCATATATTTTTGAGGTTTGGTTTTCTTGTTTGTATATTGGAGGACAAGGTTGTCCTTAGATTTGGTGATTTTGAGAGGACCAGTTCTGTTGTCAGTTTTGGTGACTTTGAGAGTACTAGTTTTGGTCCTCAAATTTGGAGAATTTTATGAAGTTTCATAATAGAAATGTTGTGTCTCTTATGTATTGATGATTCATCTCTGATCTTGTTGTTTCCACTGCATATATTTTCAGTCAATAATTTTATTGTAAAGTTGTTCATTTATAGTTAGATCACTAAGAAGCAATTTTCAGATATGAAATTAGTTGCATAGAGTTGCATGTGAAAATTGACAATAATTTGATTATTTAGATCGTACCATTCAGAAATAGAGACGGGGTATGAAAACCAATCAAATATTTCTTAGTCTGAGGGTTTGTCACTTTCAGGAAATCTACAATAAATATGCATGAGTCTTTGAAAGAAATCATCCACATATTCATTTCCAAGGCTACGTATTTCTTCAAGTTCATTAAAGAGTTTGTCATAAACATAATCTACATGAGAAATGATAAATATTTGCATGAATTGGTTCCATCTATATATCAATTTCATTGGAAATGTCCTAAACCAAGCTTTAATCTTCCCTTCAAATGTGAGTATAAACAATAGACAAATTTTCTTGTCCCAAACAATCTTAAGATTTTGTCGAGTGATTTTAAATTGTTTGAGATGTGTGAATGCAAAGATATTCCCTTCACCATCGAATTTTGAGTTTGAAAAGAGATTAACTATCTCAACTGAGATGCCCCTGATGGGTCTCAAAATACTAAAAAGGTGATCCCATACAAAGATACAGAGAAGAGCCATGGGTTGGTTAAAACAATTTAATAAAATGACTGCACATGGTAAGGCTTATCATCCGACCCTCCTTCTAGTGCCAATTCTGTTGACATGGAAAAAATGTGCTTTGTTAGCAGCATGGTTACCCCTGATAATAAGTCCCAATTAGACCTTGATAAATCATAAACAAGAACAACAACATGGTGGAAAAGGCTCACTAGCCAACGCTGAATTATTCACTCCAATGTTACATATTTATAGTACAATGGGTGATGCCACCTCATAGAGAGATTTGCTCTAGATCCTAAAATCATGCATGATGACTAGGCTAGGCAATCTTAACTAACTCATTAGTCCTCATTTGAGGATATATTACTAATATCCTAAATGAATAATACAAATAT
>ML803380.1:55953-91040 GCA_009831015.1 Picea engelmannii
AGGACTCTTACCACACATTCGTTTCCAGTTGATACAACATAAGGTTGCATCACAACATAAAGCTTTGGAGATTGCAATGAAGCTGGAAGTGTCTCTTATAGGAGATAGTGGGGGGATGGCTCAAATCCAGAAACACTTAGTTTCCTTGAAAATTCCATTGGTAGAACTAACGAAATGAAAGGACAAGTGGAAACAAGTCCAATGTACCAAGTGTATAACTAAAGGCCACCACAAGGACAAATTCTCTTCCTTTGTCCAGTATTTGGAAACTAGAGCACCGAACCCATTACCAGGAGGGGGTGCTGCAAAATATGTAAGACATGGGGACATCATCTGCCTAATTGTCCAAAGATGTATAAATACTATAGAATGCCTTAGAACTTATTTTGTAAAATTTTCAAGTCAGTAGGGAATGAACATAAGGACTTCCACGCATTTAATTTGATGAGAGAGCACACTTCATATATGTATAGAATTCAAGAGGAAAATGTTTTGATAGAAAGAGGTGCTCCACAATATATTAATCAAAAAGGATTTAATCCAAGAAGCCAAGGAGGATTGGGAAGGGGTCGAAGCAAAGGAAGTTTTGGCAGAGGAGGTAGAGGCCCAACAATATTCTACAAGTGTAATAAATTGGGACACTTAGCTCATGACTGCCCAAATCCTTGTACAACATGCACATATTGTAGAGCACTAGATCATGCAACAAAATATTGTCCTCAATTAGTTGCAAAGTGGTAGGAAAGAGGGAATCAGAATCAGAACATGAATCAGAACATTTAAAATACATCAGTAGAGATTTGTGATGAAGGAACCAAAATAGAAGTTGTCATGCGTGGAGGAGCTAAGACAGGAGCTGATGTGAAAAATGAAGGAAGGTGGAGTGAGCAATGGGTGAGGAAATCAGTAGGACCTATGCCGACATTTGACCCACAACAAGAAAAAGAGACATATCAGCAAACAAGGAATGATATATTATGACCGTATTGGATATCATCAACATCATTTTTAACCCATGTGGTTGACATGCCTTTGATCTATGATCAAACTACCTCGAAAAGCCCCTTGAAAAGGTAAGTCCTTTGAAAGAATTTATGAAACATTGTTTATCATTGATGAAAGACGAAACTGCATTGAATACATTGCATGGAATGTTTGATAATTTCATTCAAGAAATGGAATTACATACCACACATAGGGTAGTGAATCAGGTACTACGCAAAAAAATGACAAACAATGAGTTCAGATTAAGTGCACAGATTGGGGATTATGACATTGACCAGGTCATTTTAGACTTGGGTTCTTATGTAAATGTTTTTCCGAACCAAACATGTGAAATGATTGGGAAGCCAAAGTTGATTTGGTCTCCTGTCTAGTTAATATTGGTGAACCATCACAAAATAGTACCAATTGATCGGTTGTTAAGGGTAAATGTGAATATAGATGGAGTGCGTAGTGTAGCAGATTTTGAAGTCATTGAGATTATGGATAATATTCATCCATACCTAGTGATAATGGGGCTTGGATGGGCCTTTAACAATCAGAAAATTATTAATATGAAGAAAATGGAAATAATCTTTGAGGTATGGGACTTGAAGGTTACTGCACCATTGGATCCAACAGAAGGAAAAAGGTATATCAAACCAGCTAAAGGGAATGAAATTGATAACCTATATAATATGACTGCACGAATGGATGACTAAATTAATCTGACTACATATGGATCCCTAAGTTAGAGAAGAATTATCTCATGTGCATTAGATTCAGATGAAGGACTGGAACATTGACAGGAAAGGATGCATGAAGTATCAACTAGATGGTGTACCCGCATTACTCGATCATTGTGTTGGATTGGAACGGAGTTATGTGACCCACCCAAGTATGATGGTTTGACTGATATAAGTTATTTTGTAAAGGAGTTTGAAATGCATATACCTGAACGGAAAAGATTGTTGGCATTAGATGTTTTCACTAAATTCACTCCAGCCAGATGGTGGGCTACACATAAAGAAGGAATAGAATACTGGCAGGAATGTAGAATATTGATGCAAGTTATATTTGGTACCAAGGTTGAGTATATTGCACAAAAATATATAGGAGTAAGTGACTCAGTAGATCATATTACACAATGCAAAAACATATGGAGTTCGATACCAAAGAAGGAATGGACGCATAAGTTCATACATACATTGGATACGATCCCCAAGAACTGGTACTTGGAACTAGAAATGAGCATAGAAACCACAAATTGGGACGAGCTAACTCAAAGGTTTAAGGTAACATTTAATTTTGAAGATGAATCTCCATTAATAGATGCAACTTTTCAGGCCATTAGAAACAAGATTTTTTCAAAAGAAGGGTCAATGGAGGTAGTATCGATGTGTAGTGCGCATAGAGCTTCTGTGATTGTTCATGAGTTATTGGAATGCTATAATTTTGATCAATAAGATCAGGATGAGGAGGATCCAATAAGTATCCAAATACCTGAAAATGAGGGGAAACACGTAGTGGAAGGTCCAGAGCTTGAATATGTTTTGTATGCACATCCACTAAGGACACGAAAGGTAAATATTGGGACAAAACACAATCCAAAGTTTGTGTAGATAGGATACTACTAGAATGATGAAAATGTGGAAAATATTGTAGATTTACTGCTCACGTATTAGGATCTATTCCCAACCATGTTTACAGAAATTAAAGGGATAGTTGGTGACCTAAGAGAAATGAAGATCCCTTTGAAACCAGATGTTAATCCAGTAAGATAGAGACCCTATAGATTGAATCTGAAGTATAAAGAGAAGGTAAAAGAAGAGATAGACAGAATGTTATAAGTAGGGATTATTGAACCAGTGCTAGAATCAAAATGGATAATTCCAACGGTAGTGCAAGATAAGAAAACAGGGGGAATCAGAATTTGTGTAGACCTAAGAATACTAAATGATGCATGTTTGCATGATCCATTTATGATACCTTTTATAGATGAAGTTATAGAGAATGTAGGGGGTAGGAGGCCTATTCTTTTGCAGATGGTTTCTCCGGATATCACCAGATAAAAATGGTGCAGGAAGACAGACATAAGACTACTTTTGAAATACAATGGGGAAGCTACCAGTACACAATGATGCCTTTTGGGATGAATAATGCACCTGCAATTTTCTCAAGAGTAGTGGTCCCAACCTTTAAATAATTTATTCATAATTTCCTTAAAGTTTATTTAGATGATTGGACCATATTTAGTCTCTTGAAGAATCACATAGAAGTACTAAGATTAATGTTGGATAGGTTTATACAATGTCAGATTTCATTGAACTTGAAGAAATGTATTTTTTGTGCACCTTTTGGAATTTTGTTGGTCCATGTGGTATGTAAGCACGGATTACTAGTGGATCCTACCAAGATTGCAGTGATTTTGGACTTACAATCACCTACATCAGTAAGATAGTTAAGAGAAACCCTGGGCCGTACAAGATATCACAGGAAGTTCATTAATGGATATGCACAGATTACAATACCCATGGAGAATTTGTTGAAGAAAGAATCTAAATTCCAATGGAATGAGGATTTCCACAAAGGTTTGGACACATTAAATCAAAAGTTAGTGATCACACCAATACTGTTATTCCCATATTTGAAGAAATAATTTCATGTTCATGTGGATGCATCGTCCATATCTTTGGGCACAATATTATGCTATCCAGGAGAAGGATAGCTAGACCATCCAATTTCACTTGCAAGTAGGAAGTTTTCAATAGAAGAAAATAACTACACTACAACAATACGAGAGGGATTAGCAATGGTGTATGCGCTACAAAAGTTTAGGAACTATTTGTTGGGTTCTCATTTAAAAATGTATACAGACCATTCTGCACTAAGATACTTAGTGAAAAATCCTGTGTTGGGGGGGGAAGAATTTTCATATGGTTTCTATTGTTCCAAGAGTATAACTTTGAATTCATTTTTAAGCCAGGTAAATTGAATTTAGGACCAGATCACTTATCGCACATTCTATCAAGCGAGGATGCAGGGAACCTAGATGATAGTTTAATGGATGCAAATTTATTTACAGTTTAAATGGTGGATGGCTACTTCGCATACATTGTGCAATTCTTAAGTACAAGAATGGCTCCATCAAACATGACAATTGCACAAAAGAAACAATTAGTGGTTAAGGTAGGGAACTATCAACTAATTACAAGGAAATTATACAAGTTAGGTGAAGATGAGATATTAAGATGATGTGTGATAGAGCATGAAATGCCAATGATACTATCAAAAGCACACAAAGGTATTGTAGGAGGACACTACGTAGGTAAAGCAATTGCACAAAAGATTTTGTGCATGAGGCTCTGGTGGACCACACTTCACAAAGATGCTAAGGAATATTACCAGGCATGTGATGTTTGTCAAAGGGTTGGAAAACCATCTAGAAGGGATGAGATTCCCTTGCATCCACAAGTTACACTGCATGATTTTGAGAAATGGGCAATATACTTCGTTGGAACAATCAATCCATCAGCTAGGAGATAAGGAGCTAGGTATATAATCATCGTGATAGAGTATTTGTCTAGATGGGAAGAAGCAACACCAGTCTTAGACTGTAATGTGATTTCTGCTTGATAATGTAATGAAAAGATTTGGGTACCCGCACATTTTACTGAGTGATCAAGGGACGCACTTCCTAAATAAGACAATTGTAACATTGACTAAGGAGTTTCAAATTCACCATCAGAGGAGCACACCATACCATCCTCAAGCAAATGAGACAGTAGAAGCCTTCAATAATATTTTAGAGAATGCACTGACAAATATTTGCAATGTATGGAGAGATTATTGGGACTTAAGGATCCCTATAGTATTATGGGCATATAGGACTATAAGAAAAATGTTGATAGGAAATAGACCTTTCTTCTTGGTATATGAACAAGAAGCGGTAATTCCAATGGAATTTATTGTGTTGAGTTTGTGCATTACAGCGATTACAGATATTTTGGACTCTAGTGCAGTAGAGGAAAGATTGACACAGTTGTTACAGCTCGAGGAAGATCGATTTGTCAGAGGATTCCATCAGCAAGTCCAGAAGGAAAGAGAAAAATCATGGCATGATAAGCATATTAAAGAAAACATGTTTCAAGTGGGAGACTTAGTGTTTTTATATGATAAAATGTTTATGCATCATCCAGGAAAGTTTTAATTGCATTTATTAGGTCCATATGTCATTAATTATGTGATGGAGGCAGGTGTTGCGTAGTTGGAAACGTTGAATGGTGAAATCCTGGGAGGAATGGTGAATGAGATTCGATTGAAACTCTATAGGGATGGTTGACCATTTGCCCACTAGTCTGACCTGCACAAGAATCGATTTACTATAGTAGTGTATTATAGGAGGAAAAAGAAAAAGAAAAGGAAACAAAAAGGGGAAAAAGAAAAAGAAAAACAGAGGAAAAACAAGAAAAAATTAAGTAAGTTACAACAAAATTAAGTGCACAAAAGAAGTGAATTATGTGTAGAAGCACAACCTGTGTAGTAAACAAACGAGTATGCCAGAAAAATTGCGTCGATGAGGATGGATAAAGATTGTTAAAAGGTATTAACAAGTGGAAATGATAGTACGGTATTAACAAGCGGAAATGACAGTTCAAAATCCATAATGACAGCACAACACGGAGATGCGTTGTCATAAATGGAAAAATCTGATGGGGATCATGACAGCCTGGCAAATCGAGGAAAAAATCTAGTGAAGGATTTCGAATTAATGTAGATTTAAAGAAAGTATTGAACGAACAGTACTAAGGGATTATATAGTTAATACATGATGGAATTTAAAGGGGCAACTGGCAAAGGGGCAGAAAATCGACGGAGGTTTGACAAACATTGGTTATTGTTAGTTGGAGTTGCATGTGAATAGGAGAAATCTGAGAGACCTATTGTAGAGCCTAAGAAAAACCCCAAAGTCGAGGCAGTTATTGCCAGTAACTGGATTACAGAGATGGTATCGCCAAAGGAAGCATCATTTGTACCAAAGAAATCATGAACGAGAACAAAAACAACAACACCATAGGTTGAGGATATTCTGGGAGCATCATCATCGAAGCCAACGTTTACTAGGGACTACATTCCACCAAGAAAGGATGATGTCGAACCAGTAATGTTGAAGAAGGATGTCAAGTATCCATTGGTGATGCCCGACATCCCAGATGGGGTCATCATTGATGAGGATATGTTAGGGAAGGTGCAACACTTAAATATGTGGACCATGATATCATAGACACAATGAAGTTCCCTACACTTGCACCCGGAAAATACTTGGAACTGAGAATAGATCCAGTGATGAACTAGGTTATACTTGTTCCAAAAGTATGGGCCAGAGGGTTGGAAGAAGCTGGCATACTAAATCTATTTTCCATTCCACACTTTGGCAGGAGCCAAGAGGTGATTACATGTGTCAAGATGTTGCTAACCTGTGTGCATGGTGGTTACTTATGGTTGGATAGGAAAATTTCTATAGACACCGATCTCATTTCCCAAATCATAGGCTTATTGACACAGGGGGAAGACCCAACCTTGCTTTTTGTAGAAAATAATAATGACAGGGCTCTATTAGAGTCAATGAGGGATAAATTTCACATAGTCAGAGGGGTGTGCGGGTTGGACGTACCAAGTATATTTGACCCAACAAGAAGAATTGTGACGCAAGCATTGGTGTGTAGGTTTCTGAGGATATTCAGGAAAGACCAAGTGCCAATAGGTGTGATAGATGCAGCTAAGAAGTGTGCAGAAGGGGTATCGATGAGCTGGGAACCATTGTTACTTAACCAGTTCCTCATCGATTGTGTGGAAGCAAAAGACAGAGGCGTGTAATTTCATTATTCCTGGTTGTTGATTATGATTACATTCATAGCATGGAATGAACCAGAAGATGTGTAGTTTCTGGGCCTAAGAGGTAAGTTGTGCTTGGCCACTAGGTACCAGAAATTCTGGTATACAAAAGACAAGAGAAGATAGATAGAAAATGACATTGAGTTCTTTCTGTACAATGAAAGGATTAGGAGGTGTATCTAGAATAAACCATGGATTTCACCACAACTTGTAGAGGCGTACACACCGATTGTGTGATTTCGGGCAGACCGTCATCACATATACATACAAGCAAAGAACGACCCGAGAGAGGAATGGGTCCAGAAAAAGTACAAAATCATATAGGAATACTTGTAACTAATTATGCAGGATTGAGAACCATATTGGAAGGTTAATGTGAATGAAACAGAGATGGAGCACCCTGACAATGAAGAAGAAGACCAAGGAAATAGTGAAGGAAATGGACAAGGTGATGGTACAGGGGACATGCAGGAGATAGTACCAAACGTAGGGGAAAGAGTAAATACAAGGGTAAGGGGACAACAACATTTGCATAGAATACAATGAAATTCCATAAAGAACCAACTATCTACACTTTGACAGACGATGATATCGACAGTATTGACTACCATGTGAGGGATGTCGTGGAAGAGACAACACAACAAACATCCCATAAATAATAAGAAGTACACCAGAAGGTGAAAGAAAAGTTCACAACATTGTAGGAGCTATTAGAGGTAGTAAGGATAGCATTAGAACATGTATCCGATGAAGGACCAACAACAAGAATGACTAGGGAAGCAGGGGCCACCACTTCTTACTTGTCATAGATAGCATTAGCACACAGAGTTTTGAAGATATCACTAGATGTAATTGAGTTCCCCACAATAGAGATGCAGGATTAGGAATGAGTACTAAGTCACCTGGACTTAATCATTTCACATATTCCCAGAGGAGAACTACAAGGCTTACAGAAAGGTATTGTGCAAGAAATACAATTTCGTGTAGATTCAATGTCAAAGGAGTTGGATAAGGTAACAACGGATAAGACAGAACTGCAGAAGGATTACATGAAAGTTGTGCAAGAGAAAGATGAGGTTGAGAAAAAGGAAAAGAGGATATTGAAGGAGAAGGACAAGGTCGAGTAACAGGAAGAGAGGATACAACAGGTCGTCCATAAACTATATAAGGATATTCCAGAGGTATCGATGTTGGTGTAAGCCACACCGAAGGAATGGGTATCTAAGATCAGTGAAGCCATCCAAGGATTTTGCAATAGAGTCAGAGAGTTCAAAGTGCACAATACACCAGAGACATAACTTGAGGAGAAGGAACAAAGATAAAGAACAACCATAACCTCGGTGGAAAGCATTAAGAGTCTAGATGAGGAGTGTGTGAAGTTATGTGAAGAAAGCATGAAGCTTTGGAAAAAGTTAATGGAAAATATGGCGATGAAGGTCGCAAAGGAAATATTAAGGAATGCATAGGATAAGGCATATAAGGCCACACAAAATATAAACATGGTGCCACCATCTAAGCGCATAGTGGCCATCCTAGCGACCAGGCAGTCATACAACAAGATAAAAAAACTAAGGGAAGAGAAAAATATTCACGTACATCAACTGGTACCCTTGCACTATGAAGCACTCTTGGTCATAGGGGCATTGGATGTTTTGAAAGTCATGGCGAAGAAAGCAACACATGACAATGAGGAGAAGCTCGCAACCTTGACTACATAGGTAGTAGAGGATATTTTGGAGAAAGAAGCCAAGGTAAAGAAGGAAGTTGCTACAACAAGAGAAATCCTCCAAAATTTCATGGCGCATGGAAGGGTACGATGAAATAGGATTAAGTGGCTTAGGACAAGACACAGGTGAGTGTTGGGGGGTTGTTAGACATGCATATTGAATAACTAAGTTTTGAAGAGCACGCAAAAAATCATAAAAGGGAGCAGTTTGTTGGGCCAAAGCAGAAGTTAGAGTAGGCACAAAAGAATTAAGGAAAACAATGTTTCATCATAAAATCAAGAAATAAATAATTCAACCCCAAAGAAGGAAAAACAACATGCATGCACAAAGGAAGGAAAAGCAGCATGCAGGCAAAAAAGAAGGAAAACAACTAGGACATGTTATGGTTTTGGGATAAACTATTAGGGTTTTGAGCCATAAATCTATGTATAAATATGTAATCGGTTGGGGAAGAATACGATATTGAAAAACAGGGAATAGGCTATTAAGAGTAATATATTAGGTTGTGTATGAGAGATAAAACTTACTTGGGGTTTTGGAGAGATGTTGCAGAGAGAGAGGCATGCACTACAAAGAGGATAGGCTAGATTGAGGATAAAATATGATGTATCTATTGTAAGAATAGTGCATAGGCCTGAGGTGATTACTTCATGAAGATCAATATAGAATCCATTTGTTGTGGATGTAGCCCAAGGATTGGGTGAACCACATTAAAATCTGTGTCTCTATGTGTTGTGTTGATTTGGTTGTTCATAGATGTTTTGTTTATTCATGATTAGTATAGATTTGTTTACTAAATGATTGATGCACAGTAATAATGAATAATGCAGTGGGTTACTTATGTTGCAATCTATGTTATAAGGGTTTTGCACAATAGAGTTATTAAATAATCAAAGGATATGAATAAATCTATCGTGCATAGAGTGGATAGTTTCTAATAATAATGTTGATGGCCTCACATCCTCTCGTCCTTGCAGAAACTCGGTTCCTATAGCCCTAGTAGATACCTCGGGTGAGACTTCACCTGCATGCAAGTGATGCTGAAAGGGTCGGTATCTGAAGGGTTTCGTTGGTTGAATAAAATGAACCCAGGTTCTTATAGATGTGTGCCAACAAGAAGACAAGAACAACACAAATGTTTATAATTTAATGTATTATATGCAGTTACAATTCAATTTTTTCTTTTAGAGTTGGTGGGCCATTATAGATTTTGGCTATAGTGCACCTCATGACTAGTATGGGAATTGGGAAACTCTTCTCCCTCTAATTTTGATATTTGACCATCATGGGATTCAAAATTCTTCTTTGGTGATTTGAGTTTGATTTCCTTTCACTGCTCCTCTACTGTTGCGACAATTATTGTTGTTGTTATTGCTCCATCATCCTTGGTGGTAGAGAGTATTTGCGAGGTTATTGTTTCATACTGGTAGATTGATTTGATGTGTAGTTGTTGTGCCTTCATGGTTTCTCCCCTCACATGTTTCCTATCCAAATTGTTGAGTATGATCTTCCTTTAGCATTGGTACTTGACACCATTCGACATGCAATAGATGAGTGACCATACATTAATATTGAAATAAACTTTCAAAACCACACATTTGAACCTATAGAACTGAAACATTAGCTGATTGAGAGTTCATATATGCTTCCCTTAGTTCAGTTCCTAGTTCATCTACTCTTGGTTGAAGTACTGCATTCTCCAAGGTTTTTATCAATGTTCCATATATTAATCATAAAATAGTGAAAAATTGGTGAGGAATATTTGAAATGATATAAGTATGAAGTTGTATATCTCAAAAATACCTTTGCATCAGTATAAGGAACACACAAAACAAGTATTGGAGTAAAAAATTACGACCAAATACGAAAGGAATATTTACAAGGTCCTACTCCTGTGTCAACAAGTTAAGCCCAAACTCTCCTATGTATTGGAAATTTAAGAAAAACATATCCTCTATATCGACATTATGAGCATCAAATCATCTCCATGTTAGCAATTTAATCACAAAATCTCGTTTGTATCAGTATGTAAAGCATGAACTCTCCTCTATGTCAGCAAGTTAAGCATGGAATCTCCTCTATATCATCAAGCTAAGCATGAAATCTCCTATATATTGGTAAGTTAAGAATGAACTCTCCTCTATATCGACACGATGTGAAAAAAATATCCTCCATGTCATAAATTTAAGCATGAACTCTCCTCCATGTCGGAAAGTTAAGCACAAACTCTCCTCTGTATTGACAAGTTAAGCATGAACTCTCCTCCTTATCGACAATTTAAGGATGAACTCTCCTTTGTATCGCCATGATGAGAATTAAAAATCCTCCATGTAAAAACGTTAAGCATGAACTCTCTTCCATGTTGGAAATTTAAGCACAAACTCTCCTCCTTGTCGATAAGTTAAACACAAACTCTCCTCTGTATCAGCTGGATGAGAATGAACTCTCCTCTGTGTCGGAAAGTTTAGTATTAAATCTCCTCGATATCAATAATTTAAGCACAAAATCTCCTCTATGTTGGCAAGTTAATCATGAAATCTCCTTTGTGTAGGAAGACAAATCGAGCAATCTTTGTGTCCTTTTTATCGGCAAAAAATAACAATAGCTTGAGTTCAAAAGTCCATAACTTTCTCATATGATGTCCAATTGAGGTTTCTATTTTTTCAATGCGTAGAGTACAAGGAGGGTCTTCTAGTGAGAGACATTAAAACTTCATTCAAGTATTTGAGGAGATTCATGTTTAATGAAGGTCACAATTAATGACGCTTTCTTGATAGTAAATTATTGGCGATCATTCTGGCACTTCTAGACCTTAGATTTCGATTTCTCCGGTGGTATTAGAATCATAATACCATAAAACATACATATAGCCTATTTCAGGAGTGAAAAATCCACTCTGACCAGTACCCAAAATTGCGAGCAAAGACAATTTTTAATGAAAGTCCAGACCTTGTTCTCGCTATTTGTTTTCTCAAATTATGTTCCTTTAGTTACTATGTTACTTGTGTTGTATAGACTCTTAATTCATCCATTGGAGTTGAGGTCATATGTTAGTGGCTCAGAAATATAATACTGTAAAAACAACCAACTGATGTTTGGAGCACTTAACACTGTTTAGGAGCTGGGAGGACCAATTTTGTTAGGGACCTAACCTCCCTAACCCCTCACATAGGTAGAATAATATAATTCCATGTAATAAAGGCCAATATTAATAAGGCCTAACAATGAGGAAGAATAAGTCAAATGTAAGAAGACATAATAGAATATTTCGTTTATAGAAGGATCTTCCTCTAGATTGTTGTTTTTGATAGATAGATTTAGTATAAATAGAAGTAGAGGGTATGAGAAATCTTGTCTTGGATATTATTGTAATAGAGCTCTTCTCTGTTGGAGGTTTCCCCTTCAAAGAGGAAAGTGAACATTGCTCTTGGTAATCAAAGTGCTCTTTCTAGTGTTATTCTAGTATTATTCTGGTATTATTGTGGTATTGTTCTGGTTATATCATTGTTTCTCTGCCATTTCTAGCTAATTATTTATGTTCTGCATATTATTTTATATTTGGAATACTACATATTCTCCTCTAAGATGAAATTCAAAGCCAGTGTGAGTCTTATATATGTGTTATAGAAAGATTTGCCTCACCCCATGCAACTTGTTCAGAAGGCCTTTTTCATTTCCCTATGTAGACTTGAAGTCCCCTTTTGCACTTCCCATAGCTAAAAAACATATTTTTCCACATATATGCACCCTATCAACTATACAACATGCATATACGCAGGTTTCACCACTACATCCTACGTAAATCGAGTTTGGTGGTAAAAAAAAAAAAATTGTGTCGGGTTTCCATGTCACGTCACGAGATCCATGATCCTTGACCTTCCATATACTGGAAATGTTTCAGCTCGGACCTTCAGTTCCATTTGAAGGCTATAAATGGGCCATATCCAAACCATGGAAGAGGGAGAAAGAATTCAACTTTGAGAGAAAAGTTGCTCTGGAGAAATTATTCACTTCATATTGAGTCTGCATCCCTTTGTCCTTTTAAGTCTGAACACATTGTTCATCCCCAAAGATCTTCCCTCTTTGATGGAGAACCTCATTGTCTCTCTTATATGAACTTTCCTTTGATGGAGGCCCAATTGGAGGGGACTTAGTTTCTCATTTCTGAGACGTGCCGACACAAAAGTTTTTCATTCAGACACTTATGTTGATCATATTTTAATAGAAATACTCTTTTCTCGCCAATTAATGTCTTGCAAATATTTGAATTGTTATTCCATGGGCATATTTTTTATGAATATTGATGGATTATGCTTTTATATGTGCTAAATTTATATATTATCACCATATGCTTGTATATCTTGGTTGTTGAGGGAAAGTTGCAGGTATATAGCTTTGAGTCGAGTCCTCAATGGTGGTCTTATTAGAACGTCCATACGAGGTAGGATATTTAACTTGTCTTGTTAGCATCTTTGTTTATATAGCATACTTGAGATCAGATTTGATTTCCACAGTCATTTTGTCTATTGTGGTTTACCCCATGCCATAGATTGATTTTCCTTGTAACAGAAATGGTGACCATACTAGGGAATCAATCTTATTTTCGTGGTTTGGAGTGTGTTTCTCCTTTGATTTCTCTTAGATAGCTTGAGTTTTCTTGTCGTCTGATTGCTTGACAACCTATTTTCATTTTGAGTCTAAGTTTCTTGGAATTATCCTTAATCTAGTAGTGTTTTAATACATATACGCGACTTTTCCCTTGATAGACACATACATACGCGAGCTGTCATTCTATAGGGCCTGTACATAAGCGTTTTTTCCTTGAACAGTCGCGTACATCAATATTCTTTACTTGATTTTTTATTTTGATGTTTGTTGGGTAAGTTTTGATGGTTGTTGAGTCTTCTTGGGTCTCTGTCATAATTGTTAAGTACCTGCAAAAGCGATAGGAAACCTTTCTTTGGTTGAATTTTTGGGCGGTTTTTCTTTCTCATCATCTTTTTCATTGGTTGTCCTTGCATCTTGGTTTGGGTGGTTTCTTCTTGATATCCTTCTTTGTTTGTCTCTTTTTGCTTATAGTAGGGTCTATATATCAAGTTGTTGTTCAGTCCTTGCATTTTCATTTTTGTATATTGAAAAAACAAAAAAATACATTTTGCATTTTGGCATTTGATGTTTTGGGTTCTTATCATTGATATTGATACATGTATGGAAAGATTGCATCTTATTTGAAATTGCAGAGTTGAATTGAAAGTTGCATTATGGAAAAGATTATCATTTTTTGAGAATTGAAATTTAGGACTTAGCTTTGTGTTCATATTCATTTCTTTTGCTTGTTGAATCATAAAATCATCAGTTTCACAACCACATATTTTGAGTAAACAAAGCCACTAAAATTAACACCCATTAATTTAAAATTGATTGGAAACGATTTTATTTTTCAGGGTGCACAAACTAGCTTAAGATATAGAGCCTTGGAATAGTATTTTGCAAGTAAATTTATCCAAGGCTATTAAACTCAACATATGTGTCTGACTAAGGGAGTGGTGAAATCCATTGTATAATTGGTGACGTCAGGAGGCTACACTACCATAATTATGCACGAGGTTGCGCGAAGTTGGTTGCGGAGATATCCCTCTAATACCTTCTTAGTGTCAGAGATATTTATGGGAATATATTCGTATCCGGGGGTCTTGATAGTACTTTTACTCATGTGAGAGGTGGTGCTTTCAATATTTTGGGATTTGTTACCCTGCCCATACAGTGGACCTGAATTATGATTGTTTTTTTGCGCATTGGTTATATCGTGGTGGCTTTAGTTGCTTGACATAGGTAGCCACATAGGTTACTTGCAGGGGTTATTCTGCAGGTACCCTGAGTCGGATAAGGGTCAGACAACACACAACCTTTATGGAGGATTACCTCTCCAGGAGGATTTAAGCGACTGCGTTGTTAATCCCACGACAATCCTTATAACTGATTCTGATACCTCTGATATTTTGAAGGGAGTCTCAGGCTCCTCTTGGGTGAGGCATACCTACTTTAGTGAGGGAGGCCCCTTTCAGCCACTTTATCATGTTTGTGTGCATATTGGCCTTTTTTTTTAATTTTGGTGTGCTCTTTGATTGTTAGTTGGCCTTAGGATTTTTTTTTATATCTCAAGTCTTGAGTCATAATGGAGCCAGACCCTCTTCCTCATAGGTCTCGTCATTTGTTGAAGTTACCACCTCATCTTGAGTCTTTTCCTTCTAAAAGGCGTAAAGTTATCAAACGTGGTAAACACACCTCCACCTACCATATTTGTGATCATACAAGTATGAGTACTAAGTTAGGTCAGAAATATGTTAGGAGTCCTTCGACTCCCATACCTACCATGGTTAATGGAACTCCTTCTACACCTTTGACCACTACGGTTGTAGTTTCAGAGGTTCCAATCATCACTCCTATCCAACCTATGGTTGTTGCTCAACTGATAGTAACAAACCCTTTTGTGTCTATTTTTGGTACACCTAGGTAGAATATTAAGTCCATCCATTCAACCTCTAGCGCTTTCTCTTATGGTATGTTGAATCTCACATAGCAATTTCCATCCTCCATTCCAACAACTAATATGAATCCTAGTATTGGAATTAGGGGCATGGCTCCTCCGCATATTCCACTCTCGTTTGGTGGTGCTCATATCCCCCAAATGGCTCCTATAGTTGGAAGCCAACATCCTTTTCATCATGGATCCAATACTAGTCTTAATGCTCATGGATGGAGTAATCAACCAAGAAGACAAGATGCTACTTATGTTCCGTCCTTTACACCTACCTCCTCCATGCTAATTCCAACCAACACATTTGGCATGGCGAATCCACCTCTATCCTTCGTATTTCCACCTAGGGGAGGTTAGTTTCATACTTTGGGAAACCCTCAACCCGGTGCTACTCTGGTTGGGGGAAATATTTACAACCCTCATTATAACATTCCTACTGGAATGGTGCCAAACCAACCCCTTATGAATCAGTTTGGAGGGGTGTTTTAAAACCCCGGACAGGTCCATGGTGCATACCAGAACCCTAGATGGGCTGCGATTACCCAACATCAATATTTCCCAGGAGCTTGGGGCCAGAAGCCACAACCCCGACTCCCTTTTTTGGCCAAGCTTAATTTTCTAGACTTGTCAAGATTAATGAATATTGTCCTTCGAATATTCTGAAATTCGAGGACAATATTGGTGAGAATCCTGGGGATCACATCACTAATTTTCATCTTTGGTGCTCTTCCAATTCCCTTAAATACGATTCAATCCGTTTAAGATTGTTTCAATGCACTCTCACAGGGGTTGTAGTGAAATGGTACATGGAGCTACCAGAGGGAATGGATGGGAATTTTAATCAGATGGTTTTAGTCTTCCTCAACCACTTTCAATTGTCGGTTCATTATGATGCTGGCATATAACTTATTTCGGCCCTCCACTAGGAAAAAGCCACCCATATATTAGATCACATCCAAGAGTGGCGTAGATGGAAGAGGTTGATAAAAGTCTACATTCCTCCAGAGTTCCTATTGGAATGTTTTCTTAAGTCCTTACTACCTTATATTTCAAAGGCTGTTTCTACATCCAAGGTAACATCTAAGGAATAAGCAATTTTTAAATTCCAACAATTATATCTCATATATTCTCAGTTTGGGATGTTATACAAAATTCTTCCTGACACACTGAGATCAAACTATGACCCTAGACAAAATCTTGAGCCTCATGTCGATGGAATTATAGGCTCCACAAATGTTAAATCTACAGACTTGGTGACAATACAATTGAAAGAGTTGTCTCTAATCTAGTTTGTAGGAGGAAAATATTCACCTATTTCCTCCACTCCCACTCAGTCGGCGGATGTGTATTATGTATAGTCATCGACCAACCCAAATGGTAACCAGCAACCAAGAGGGAATAAAAAGAAAGGACATGGTAACAATCATAAGGGTGGGAGGAATAATAATAATAATAAACCCAAGGATAACATTAACAATGATAGATCGAACAATAGTGCTGGTGAGAGAAAGAAAGAGAAGCAGAAGGTGAAATTCCCTTGTAAGATTTGTACTGATGATCACCTTAACCACTTGTTCCCCAAACTCGAGGAAGTTGTGAGGATATTATCTCTTCCACCTGTTGTGTTGACTAATCATTTTCCACATAATAAACACATGGCCTCAATCTCTTCTAATGCCATAAATCCAACGAGTGGGAATCAAAACCCTCTGGCACATGAAGGTGACCATCTATGCGTAAATATGGTTAAGTCTCAAATTATTCTATCCACTCGGTCTCGCGATTATAGTCCTTCACATGTCATTCCAATTCTAGAGTCTCCCCCTCCTCCGGAAATGTCTTTACAAATTGAAAAGCCAGAGCCTCCACCTCGTATTCCAAAAGGAGTACGCAAATTCTCTACCCACAACCCTAATGCTAGAGCTACCCAAAACTACTCTATTTTTGAAGATATGGGCCAAACCCCTTGCAATATGTTGGATTTGGAGGTACTCCATATGTGTCCTTCACAGAGTAATGTCTTGTTATATGCGTTAGGAGATCTAGACCCCTATGGATCTAAGGTTATCAAGTTTGACATCATGGATGTGAAGCCTCTCTTGCCTTACCGCATGGCCTTTCAAATCCATGTGGATTACTCAAAGTATACCATCAAATGCATTTTTATTGATGAAGGTGTTGCAATGTGCACGATGGCCCTAACCTATTGGAAATCCATTGGCTCTTCAACCCTCTCTCAATATCCGACCATGTTTACCTCATTTGATGGTCGTTCTTTCCATCCCCATGGTATTCTTCCTACCTTTCTAGTCCAGTTGGGTGGAAATACGGTGGAGGTGGATATCGAGGTGCTTGATGCACCCCTTGACTATAACTTATTACTAGGGCATAACTGGACTTATGCTATGACTAGAGTTGTATCGTCCATTTTTCGTACTTTATGTTTTCCTTGCAAAGGGAAAATCGTGACGATTGATCAGTTGTCCTTTGCTCATGCTAGTCTTAATGCATCAGTTGGACCTTCTATCCCTGTGATCAACAATTATTACATGGAAAATGAGGATATTGGTGTTGGAATGTATTCCTCCCTTATGGGGACCTTTGATTTTGTGGCACCAGTTCATCGTATCTACGCCATGTCCAATAGGTCTTCTTCATCAATGAGGTTCGTTCCTTTCCATACTTTGTATTTTAACAATCCTGGAATGGAAATGCCACTATCAGTGGTAGAGATAGTGTATCAAGTTGTTCTCAACTCTACTGTCGACCCAAATCATGTCTCCTTCCAGATAGACAAGGAGGATCCTATTCTCTAGCCCATATGGGCCACTTCATTGTCTCGCTCACATGATTTCCTCAAGGATACTTTACATTTGGATGAATAAATATTAGAGGCCATGAATGGTTCTGATATGCCATGGGATGATATGCATTATCACTCTTACTTTCTCCCAGATCTTGTTAGGATCGAACAAGACGATTTGAGATCTACCTTGAGTGAGATAGTCGGTCACGTCGTAGTTCCACTAGATACGCATGACATTTATGTTGAAGGAAACATGGAGATTATTTCTCCTGCCGTCATGATAGACGTCTCTCTCATTCCTGGTAAAATTGCAAATGTATATATCAGTGTAGATTGTTCGCCTGAAGAAATTCAAATCTACACCAATTTCTTCAAAGAATTTTGTGATGTATTCGCTTGGTCATATGAATAGATTCCAGGAATCAACCCTCGCATTGTTGAACATGAAATTAAAACCTACCTAGATACTAAACCTGTTCAAAAACGACTTATATCTGTTAATCCTAGGAAGGCCCATGCTATTAAGGTAGAGGTGGCCAAACTGTTTAATGTTGGTTTTATCTACCCAGATCCCTTTACTGAATGGGTATCCAATCCCGTTCCCGTGAATAAAAAGAAAGGAACCATCCGTGAGTGTATTTATTTTCGAGACTTGAATAAGGCATGTCCTAAAGACAACTTCGCGACACCTTTCATTGATCATATTCTCGATGAGTGTGCGGGAAGTGAGGATTTTTTCTTTTATGGACGGATTTTTAGGATACAATCAAATTCAGATTAAACCTAAGGATCAACATAAGACGACGTTTATTTTTCCTAGGGGCAATTTCTCATACCAGAAAATTTCTTTCGGCCTTAAAAATGTCGGAGCAACCTTCCAATGAGCCATGACCTTCTCTTTTCACGATCTCAAGCATATAGTCGAAGCTTACCTCGATGATCTCATTGCTCACTCTCATAAGAGAGTGGATCACTCTACCCACCTTCGGCTAGTTTTTGAGAGATTTTGGTATTATCGTATCCGTTTAAACCCTCGCAAGTGCATCCTCTACATTAGGTTGGGTCGTCTCTTAGGATTCTTAGTTTCTGAGAATGGGATCATGGTGGATCCTTTGAAGGTTGAGGCAATACTTCGATTGTCTACCCCATGCAACATTCGTTAGCTTCAAGGTTTATAAAGGAAATATAACTTCTTACATTGTTTTTGTTGATTAATTGGGTTGGCTATCATTGATGTCCAGCCTTGAAGAAAGTTCGGTACATAGCGAATTCTAGTAGCACAATGGTTTGGGTAATGGACCCAATTTTTTTTTATGGATAATGGTATGAGTTTTGATATATTTGCAGATAAGACTACTCTAGATGTATATTACATGTCATGCCATTTCCGGTGGTATGTGGAATGCCACATAACTCCTCATGGTTAGAGAGTTATGGTCATGTGAAGTTGGAGAACCCTCATGAATCATCTAGAATCCCCAAAAGGTCAAAGTAGTCAAAGTGGTTGCAAAGAAGAAATTATTTAAATAATAAAGTGAAGTGATGAGTTTACTATAATTCAAAGTGGATACAAAATAAATTATTTAAATAATAAAGTTAATGGAGAAATTACTAAGTGGACAAGTGGTTAGAAGTGGGTTAGCCCTAAAATAAGGAAAGTGGGTTAAGATGGTTAGAAGATAATTTAAATAATAAAGTAAAGTAATGAGTGTACTATAAGTCAAAGTGGATACAAAACAAATTATTTAAATAATAAATTTAATGGAAAAATTACTAAGTGGACAAGTGGTTAGAAGTGGGTTAACCCTAAAATAAGGAAAGTGGGTTAAGATGGTTAAAAGGTAACCCCTTGAGGAAGCTACATGAAAGTATAAATAAGAGGCAAGGCTCTCTCATTTTAATCACACTTGAGAATATTGAATATCTACAAGTGACTAAGATAACCAAAGTATATCTAAGCCGAATTTTAGAGGGAAGGTGAACTAAAGAAGGTTGGAATTCAAGGGAGGATAAATTATTTTGATGATGCTTTCTAAGGTATGTTATTTACAGGTCATCTAACCATTTTCGAAATAACTTTTTTATAGAATTATTTAGACCATGAAATTGGGATTCCATTGAGGAAACATATCCAAGTAGATGTGATAAACATTTCATCTTTTGGGTCGTTGTATTTTTGGAGTTACACTCTGTGGAAAATAGGGTTTGTGGTCAGTCCTGAAACTAGTCTAAAATAGGTGTTTCGGGTAAAAACGTCATAACTTATTCATAACAGATCTCAATTAAGTAAGACCAAATGTATTCGTTAGATTACAACCTTTGGTATTATTTGTACCATTTTCAAATCTATACAACAAATATTCTGTTCGAGGCACGCTCTACAAGTTCTCTCTCTAGAATAATCCAGAATCCAACAAGGTATTCCATTTTTGCTATAACTCATTTTCTGATAGGTTCCAAGTAGTGGAACCTGGAGGAATTGCATAAAAGACACTAAAGAACATTGTATACCATTTTCATATCTTTATTCATTACAGGTACATAGTTATGATTATTTCAAGTTAGGGTTGCTGACTAATCCAAAATTATTCATGTGGGACTAAAGTAAAGTTTGTTGAAAATGCTAGTCTCTTGTTGTTAAAGTTAAGGAAGTTTTGAAGGTATGTGATGATATACACCAGGTCTATTACAGAGTTACAAATCATATTTGGATGATGAAATTGATGAGGGATTTTGGTTGAGGTACATGTTGGGTACATGGTTGAGACAAGAAGTTGATGATTTGGCACATAGATGAGGTGTATAATTGACGATGTTGGTACATATTGATGAGTCATAGTTGATGAGTAGTTGATACACAATTGATACATGGTTGGAGGCACTTGTTAGTAGTATTGTTGACACATGGTTTATGGATGATGTAGCATACTTGTATTGGTATATTATTAGAAGCACATATTGATCTTGGTGATGATTATGAGTTGTTGTGTTATGCTTAGTTGATGCACATCTTTGAGAGTTGTCTTGGTGATTGATATTGGTGCGTATATCTGATTTGGTTGATAAGATTGATGAGACAAGTTGTTGTGATAGGTTGCTTGGATAGGTTGTTGTGACAGGTTATTTGTACAGGTTTGGTGCATGGTTGATGCACTTGATTATGGTACAGGTTGATTACAAGTTGTTTGGTACATGTTTATTATAGGTTGTTTGGTATAGGTTGTTATAGGTTGGTTGGCTGCAGGTCAGTGGTACAGTTTGTTACAGTGGTATATCTCACAGTGATAGTGTGACAGTGGTTTCATCATTCTACTTCTATGTTAGGGCGGTTGGACGGGGAAAGGATAGGTGGTTGTAGCCACCTTCCGGTTGTAGCCGGAGAACATAGGGGGTTGTAGCCTCATTCTAATTTTATCTAGAGAATAGGGGAGTTGGAGCTTCCCTCAGGTTGTATCCTGAGAAACTAGGGGGTGGAGCCTCCTTCCAATTGCAGCTCGAAAACAAAGGAATTTGGTGCTTCCAATGAATGTAATTATTAAAGACATATAAGAAAAAACATTATGTGGTTTTCTCCCACTTTGGGTTTCCATGTAAAAACACTGGTGTATTGTGTATGTGTATGATTGATCATTTATTCATTGTTTATTTACTCTGCAACTATTGGATGATAATGATACATTGATATAACACTTGCATTTTATGGTTAAAAATGATTAAATTTCTCTATTATTGATTCACCCCCCCTCTCAGTAATCCAAAAGTTAGTATCAGAGCCAGTTTTCTTCAAGAAACATTTTAACCATTGGAAGGAGATCATGGATTATTCTGAGAATGGAGTACCACTTTTCAATGGTCAGAATGGTTTAAAGTATGAGATGTGGAGTGGAAGGACGAAAGTGTTTTTACAGGAACATGGGTATTATATTTGGCTATCAGTTGTTACATGATATAATAGTTCAAAAAGGGAAAAGAAGGTGGGCAAGAAGGAATTGAGGAAGAATGAAAAAATAGCAATGGATTTCATCTAGGAAGGATTACCTAATCCGGTAAGAGAAACGGTTGGTAAATGTTCATCAGCCAAAGAAATTTGGGATAAGTTACATGATATATATTCTTCACCCATCGCAGATTCATAAAATGCCAAACAAGATGCATGTATAGATCAAGAAGAAATATGTCCACCATGTCAAATAGATTCAAAATATGAAGAGTACATAATCACTAGAGGTATTTTGTTTTCCTTTAATTGTGAAAAACATGAACATCTTGAAATAGAATTCCATGAAGGAAATGAGATAGAAAAACTAATTGAAAAGGAAGACAGGTATGAAGAAGAATTGACTAGTACTTTAGATGAACTATGAGAAGAAAACAAGTCACTCGAGAAATAATTGATGAAACAAAAGGAAAGTGTTCACATTTTTTAATAAACCCAACAGGTCATCGAGAACTTAAGAACTCAACTAGAAGAAGCCAAAAAGATTGAAGAAAATATTGAATATCAAAAGTAGTATTTGGAAGACAACATAGCAGCATGGAAGGAAGAAGCATAAATGATAAAGAATATATTGAGAGAACATATTAAGGAAATAACTAACGATCTAAACTAGCTTGAGGTAGAGCTTGGTCAAGAAGAGAATGGACTTGAAGAAGAAATAATCACATTAAAAATTTATCTTGAAGAAGCGAAAAGAAAAGAAGAAGTCATGAAGTCTCAGATAATGAAGAAAGAAGAAGAGGTTGAGAATCTTG
Organism: Picea engelmannii; assembly: GCA_009831015.1. NCBI lineage: Eukaryota > Viridiplantae > Streptophyta > Pinopsida > Pinales > Pinaceae > Picea > Picea engelmannii. The sequence continues at coordinate 78,653 of ML803380.1, forward strand.
AAGAAGAAGTTGTCACATTGAGAAGTAAAATCATCAAGCTCAATAATAACGTTGAAGAGATAGAAACATCCACATCAGTTATAGAGGAAGAGAAGTACTCTAGGTTACTAGAAAAGAAGGATGAAGAAAATAGAAAGAGTTATGCAGAAGTACTCAAAGGAAGGAATCATGGTCAATCAGAATCTAAGAAAACTATTGAAGATACATCTTCAAGAAGACCATCGATGTGCAAACCACAAAGAAGCTTCAATCATGATAATGATAAGTCAAGGAAGAAATTCAAAAGGACTACACCACAAGGAAGATCATTCACTCCCATGTATGCAAATTTATTTTATGGTCATTTTTTTTATTGTACTAATTTTGGACATAAGGTTGCAGATTGCAGGGATTATGAAAGAAATGTTCAAGCAAGAAGTACCTATGTGGCCCCATGTAACATTGAATGTTATAAATGTCATAACTATGGACACATAGCTAGTGATTGTAGAAGCATGATCGATACTTCCATGAAAGAGAAAAATGATATAAGATATAAGAAAGTATGGATAAGAAAACACAAAGAACAGGTGAACAAAGACCAGGTCCCAAAGATAGCAATATTGGCAATAAAACAAGATGAAGAAAATTCTACAGAGAAAGACATCAGATACAAAAAGGTTTGGAAAATAACTGAAAGAAAATAAGGACAAGTAAATAAGGAACATGTTCAAGAGATTGTACTTTCAGGAATTGTAGTGAAAGATGAATCCACGGACATAAAGAAAGAAGTCATAGCTCAGAGAGATGATGAATCTACAATTGAGGATGATGATGAATACACATCAGAGCAGGAATTGTTCTGAGCCATCTGGATTAGAGACTCCCAAGTAATATGAATATTAGATAGGGGGAGTCTATGCAATAGTCATGACAGACCAAAGAACCATCCTTCGAGCAACTTGTAGAGTTTGAGTAGACAGATCCAAAGCAGTCAGTTAGCAGAAGTACAGTTTGATAAATTAATCAGTTGTAGTAGTGAAGATCTCATGATAGTATAGTGATAAAAGAGTCAACATTATGGACATTTGTGCAGTAGAGCCTTGGAAAGTATGGACAGATATGGATTCGTAAGAACACTTAGAAGGTTTGGACATATATATGACATTGGATGAGAGCATTGATTCATAGATTGGTTTAGAGAGTGGTTTAGAAAAGGAAGTGCAGACAACAACCTCTACATCAAGGTAAATCAAGATGGTATTTTATTAATTGAAGTTTATGTTGATGATATTATTTTTGGAAGTATTGATGACAACTTAAGACAGAAATTTGCAAAGGATATGCAGAATGAATTTGAAATTTCATTACTCGGAGAAATATCATTCTTTCTATGTCTTCAGATACGTCAAAGAAACTGAGGAATTTTTATTTCTCAAACTAAGTATATCAGATAAATGCTAAAGAGGTTCGGAATGGAAGATTGCAAACCAGTTACCACTCCTAGAAAAACTAGTTGCAAGTTGAGAAAAGATGATGATTCAAAGTCTACAAAACATAGGCAATACAGGTCAATGATTGGTATCTTACTATATGTGACAACATCTAGACCAGATGTAATGCAGGAAGTTGGACAAGTGGAACGATTTCAAGCAACACCAAATGAATCACATGTATTAGCAGTATAGAGGATTTTTTGATATCTCAAAGGAACATAAGAATTTGGATTATGTATCCAAAAGGAAAGGATCTATCACTTATTTCCTACACAGATTTAGATTGGGTAGGTTGCATTGATGACCGACGAAGTACCAGTGGAGTAGCATTCTACTTGGGTGAGTGTTTAATATATTGGCTAAGTAAGAAACAATCATTAGTATTTTTATCTACAACCAAAGCAGAGTATATTGTAGTAGCAGGATGTTGTACTCATGTTCTATGGATGAAACAAACTTTTACAACTATACAGGTTGAGTATGATGAGCCCATTCCAATCTATTGTGATAATACAAGCACCATCGGTATCTCAAAGAACTCAGTGATGCACTCCAAGGCAAAGCACATTCCAATCAAGTATCACTTTCTACGAGAACAGGTTGCAGAGAAGAACAACAGATTTGAGTATGTGGGCACAAAATAACAAGTGACATACATCTTTACAAAACCGATTCCATGAGAACCCTTTGAGTATCTTCGCCAGAGACTCGGAGTAATTTCTACTCCAAAATGAATGTTTTTAAATGATTATCTTATATGTCTTATATTTACACGAGGAAGCACCATAGAGAGGATAGTTTAGGTTGGGAGATCAGTTTAAGGAAGAGTTCGGTGAGGGGGAGTATCCCCAAGGACAGTTCAGTTAGGGGGAGCAGCCCCAGATGGAAAGATACCTTTGTAGTTGATGAAAAATGGGGAGAGATTTATCAGATGTAGAGCACAGAGGCATGGTTCCAGGGGGAGCGTGATCCAGGTTGAATTGGTGGCCACGCACCTATTCCAACTGGCTCCTCATGTCCATTTTTTTTCATCACGTTCTTCTCAGGGATAATTTTAAGGATGGAAATTTATTTTAAAATGTAGAAAACTTGGCGAATCTTATTAATCCTTCATATGCCAACTATAAATGATTGGCGATATTTTTGTAAAAATATTCAAATTTCTAAGGATTTTATATAGTTTTTATAAAATTTTGGCGATTTTTAAGGTAAAATAATTTTATCCTATAGAATTTGGGCGAATCATTTTTAAAATAGCGAATCTTGTTTTTGGAAAATCCATGGAAAATTAGCCCATGAGCTAAATTTAGCCCCTAAAATCATCCCTGGTTCTTCTATACTGATTTGTAATTGTGAGTTCTACACTTATGGGGTTGTCTGAAGCCCCACACATCCTCCAAGTGGATACATGTTCCCTCTCTCCTAATCCAATTGAATTATTTTGTATGTTTGCATATCAGCACATCTTGTTGTACTTCCAGGGCCGTTTTGGGGCCCTAAATGTTGTTTTTTTGGCTCGCCACAGTCAAACTATAGACAGAGTTAGAGTTTGATGACGAAATTTGTAGTTCTCTGAAATACCTTTCCAACAGGCTATCATAAATCGAAAACGGAGGTCGTATTCAAAAGTTACGACCCTTGGAAGTTGACGTACCAAATTACACCAACTTACCCATAGGGCCCACATGACTTTTGGCATTTCACCTTCTAGGGTTAGGTTTTTGGATGTATAGGGTTTTGGAATTCATGAGTAATATCAAAAAGGCCTCTAGAGCCTCATTGTAATCCATTATTCTCAAACGAATGCGCGTAGCAGCCACATCTCTTTTCAGAGATAGCTACCACCATTTGAGCAAGTGTTTCAGTTCTGGAGTTTTACAATTTCAAACTATTTCATTATTTAATAAAAGATATTTTTCATTGGATATTTTTGTTATTCTTCATATTTCTGTGTTTATTGTATTCAGTCTCTTAATTAGTTTGTTCTACTCCTAAATCTAGATCAGTGGTATCAGAGAGGTCTTCTATTCATTTATTTTTCTTTGTGCATGTCCCTGACAAGATCTAGGTACAAGAAGTTGGGACTCGAACCAATCGAGCCAATAAAATATCGGTCGCACCGAGCCCAAAAAAAACCCATGGGGGATGAAAAGAAATATGATGGAGTAGGAGATCCTATTAAAATGTTGCTCGAGGAATCCCTCGCACGACAAAGAAACGAAATGATGGATAACTTCACGTAGATCCTTCGACGGTTGCCCACAGGAGAAGCATATTCATCAAGAGGCCATGCAACCCCCTTCAAGGTATAGGTAAATTTTGATATTCCATTATTTGAAGGGCTGATAGATGCAGATGTTGTAGATAAATGGTTGAATCTACTCAAATGATATTTTTTGGTCCAAAATTTTTTCGATAGGGAAAAGATCATTTTTTCACTCCTCAAGGTTATTCCCCATGTTAAAGACTCGTGGGATACTTACTCTGATAAAAGGACCATGGAGGAATCTACAATGTTTTTGGTGGCCCCTACATGGGATTCCTTCTAGGATGCCATTAAAGAACACTACTACCGTGTTGGAAGCTACGAGGACCAGCACACCAGATGGACCACCCTACGTCAAGAAAGGGTCCAGAAAGTACCAAATTTCACCAATATTTTCCATACCCTACACACCAAATTAGGTAGCAAAGACTCTAAGCATCATCTGGTGCTCAAATACCACAGTTTTTTGCATAGATACATTCAATTAGAAATGGAGTTCCTGGACATTGCCTCATCAGGCATGACTTATAGATATGTTGTCAATATCGAGCAGAAATTTAAGAATAAATAGCGAGAGTTTGGATATGCAAACCCCTCATAGCTGAAGCAGGGAAAAGGCAACCCCAACCCACACAGAAAGAGACCAATTCGATATGGCCACCCTTAGGAAAACCAGTCCAAGCTACAACACAAGAAAGGCAATGAGAAGATGAAGAAGGACACAAGAAAATGGTGTGAGTACCATAAAATTCCTTGGCACAAAACCGAAGAATGTCACTCCAGGAAGTCCCTCATGGTCGAGTTGAAGGCTTCCGAGTCAAAGGCCGATTCTAATTCCAAGTCAAATCCTAAAGGAGGGAAGTAGATTATCAATGTTGAACCCAATGCTACTATCGCTACCACCAAAGTTCGACCAAGAGAACCAGAAGAACCATAGGAAGGGGAACACCTCTTTCACTTGCAGATGTGGGTCAAGGGGGCTCTGATTCATTTTATTATTAACAGCAATAGTCAGAAGAACTTGATTTCAGTAGAGGTCTTCAAATGACTAAACCTGCCAATGACACCACACCCGCATCCCTACACCATTGGCTAGCTTCACTAAGGAAGAGATCTTCATGTCAGCCAACAGTTTCATCTTCCCTACGACATCAAGCCTTTAAAAGATGAGGTAGTGTGTGATATTTCTCCCCTTGAAGTTTGTGATTTTCTTTTAGGACAACCATATTTGTGGAAGCATCATGTTTTGTATGAATCTAGACCTCGCAGTTTTATTATTACTTTGGGTAGATAATTATACAGGATCCCAGAGGTAGCGTTGCCTACTGCTATTTCTTTAATGTCTGCTAAGAAATGCAGTAAGGTAATTTCATAGACCCGGAAGTTCATCTTCTTTGTGATCTGTGCTCATAGTAAGTAGAATCTTGTCACCACATCTGTGGGCTCTACATAATGCCTCTCTTTGCAGAAGAAGCAAGTGGAAAGGATAGTGGAAGAATACAAAGACATATTCACCTCACCTATAGGGGTACCAACACACTGCCAATTCAAGCATCCAATTGATCTGACCCCCAACACGCCTCTACCTAATGGACTAGTCTATCAGTTCTCACTGATGGAGAATGATGAAATTAGGCGTTAGATCCAAGAGCTTCTTAAAAAGGGCACTTCAGGCCCAACTCCTCCCCTTGCAAAATCCCGAGTGTACTGGTGCAGAAGAAGGACAGGACTTGGTGACTATGCATTGATTAAAGAGCCTTAAACAAAATCATAGTCAGGAACTTCTACCCCATTCCCAGGATTGATGACCTTCTTGACCAACTCAAGGGGGAAAATTTCTTTAGCAATATTGACCTAAAGCTTGGATACCACCAGGTTCCCATTGAACCAACTAATGTATGGAAGAAAACCTTCAAGTCTAAAGAAGGTCTCTACAAATGGATAGTCGTGCCCTTTGGCTTAACAAATGCACCAGCCACTTTCATGAGGTTGATGGATGATGTATTGAGACCCTTCAACAACTCCTTTGTGGTAGTATATTTGGATGACATCCTCATCTTCAACAGAACATGGGAGGAGCACATGCGGCATATTCAGCAGGTTTTGAGCACTCTGTAGTAGCACAAACTTTATGCCAACTTGGAAAAATTCTCTTTTGGAATGAACAAGGTCGAATACTTGGGCTACATTGTTGATGATCATGGGGTACATGTTGATATATCTAATATCCAATTCATCCGTGACTAACCAACCCCGACCGCATTGACCGAGCTTCAGATATTTTTGGGACTAGCCAAATTCTACCGACGGTTTGTGTTGGGATTATCCTATATTGCATGGGCCCTCATCCAGGTGACAAAGGGTGGTGTTAGGGCCAAGTTTGTGTGGGGGAAGGAGAAAAAACAAGCATTCGATGATTTGAAGAATCGCGTGTGCTCAACTCCAATAATCTCCTTGCCCGATCTGCAACAACTATTCGAGATTGAGACTGATGCATCTATGGGTGGAGTTCTCACTCAGCATGGGCATCCAGTGGCATACCATAGTGAGAAACTCTCTGATACTATCCGTAAATACCCCAGCTATGATAAGGAAATGTATTCCATTGTACAAGCCTGTTGTTAATGGAAACATTACATTATAGGGAAAGAGACGATCATACACACTAATTACAAGCCTCTGCAGTTCATAGAAACAAAGGGGAAGTTGTAGAATGACCACCATTAGAATTGATCCACCTACCTGCAACAGTTCCATATTAACATCAAGTATAAGATAGGTATCTCCAATCGTGTCATTGACTGGCTCAGCTGACCTCCTGTGGTTGTACTCACCATTGTGCTCCATTCCTGTCGACATGAAGCATCTAAGTGTCCCCAACTTTATCATCAAGATCCGGACTTCCCCACCACATATCAGCTCTTGGGTACATGTGCAATTGTCATTGATTTTCACATTCAAGATAGAATCTTATGCCACCTAGGACATCTTTTTGTTCCTACAAGTGAGCGTGAAAAATGGATTTGGGAAGCCCACTACAATCGGGTGGCAGGACATTTTGGCATAGAGAAAACTGTGGTAATTCTTCAAAAACATTTTTATTGGCCAAAACTTCGATAGGATGTCAGCAAATATATCAGATCTTTCATTGTCTATGCCATTGCCAAGCCTGCCATCAAGAAGCAAGGCTTATGCACCCCTCTTCCTATTCCCGAGAAGCCTTGGGAATCCATCTTAATGGACTACATGTCTAGTTTGTCGTCCACCAAGCAAGGAAATGACTATGTGTTTGTGGTCATTTATCGGTTTTTGAAGATGGCCATCCTCATAGACTGTAAGAAGAATGTCACAGTGACAGATACTGCCAAGCTCTTCTTCGAACAAGTGTGGTTCAACTTTGGGATACCATAGACCATCATCTCCGACAAAGCCAACAGGTTCCTCAACACCTTTTGGTCAAGTCTCTGGTCTTTGTTGGACACCAAGCTCACAAAATCCATTGCTTTCCACCCCCAAATTGATGGCCAAATAGAGGTCGTCAATCGGATGATTGTGCACATCCTACACATGTACAATTATAAGCATCCATGTACATGGGACACGAGTCACCCATATGTCCAACACAGTTACAATAGGGCTCTCCATATTTCCACCAGCCATATCCCATTTCAGGTGGATCTGGGATTCCAGCCCTTGGGACCCATTAATGTTTCACTTCCTCTTGCCACTGCACAGACAGACTCTTCCCCTGATAATTCTATGATCGAAAAAGCCACCAGATTCATTGAGAGGATTCATCACATACGCCAATAGGTCCAAGAGATTTTAAATAAATCTAATGCTAAGTACAAGAAGCGCCATGATCAACATAGGTTACCACACAAGTTTCAGGTTGGCAACAAAGTTTGGTTACATTTGCAGAAGGCACGCCTCATCGAGCCCCATCAGAAGCTTCAACCACTTCATTATGGGCCTTACACTATCACCAAGGATGTGGGTAGCAATGATTTTGAGCTCGAAACTCCACCCTTCCTTGGTTTGCATCTAGTATTCAATGTGGACATCCTTCGACCATATTTTCCCCCATTATTGGACACCTCTGAGATCGCAGAACAACTGACACCAACAGAGATCAACCCTAGATGCATGGAACAAGCATCCACTGATAATATAGTGGACACACAGGTCAAGGGCACTCGCCAGCAGCGGATCCAACTTTATCGACTTGTCAAGGCAGAGCAACTCCTACACCAAGGCAAGTGGCTCAGTCGAGGCCAAATCTAGCAAAATTTTCATCACCTGATGGGGGAACTCAACGCAATGGAGACCATTGATTCCTAAGGGGGGAGGATTGATCCAAGTGGATATTGGTGGCCACCCACCTATTCCAAATGGATCCTCATGTCTATTTTTTGTTCAGCACGTTCTTTTGTACTGCTTTGTAATTGTGATATCTACACTTATGGGGTTGTTTGAAGCCACACACATCCTCCAAGTGGATACGGGTGGCCTCTCGCCTAATCCAACTGGATTATTTTGTATGTTTTCATGTTAGCACATCTTGTTGTACTTCTAGGGCCGTTTTGGGGCCATAAACATTGTTTTTTTGGCTCGCCACAGTCAAACTATAGACATAGTCAGATTTTTACGACATAATGTGTATTTCTCTGAAAGACCTATCCAACGGGCTATCACGTGCCTAAAACATGGGTCGTATGAAAAATTTACGACCCTTAGAAGTTGAGGTACCAAATTACACCAAATTACCCATAGGGCCCACATGAATTTTGGCATTTCACCTTCTAGGGTTAGGTTTTTGGATGTCTATGGTTTTGGCATTCATGAGTAATATAAAAAAAGCTTATGGAGCCTCATTGTAATCCATTCTTCTCAGACGGATGCATGTAGCAGCCACATATTTTCTTAGACATAGCTACCACCATTCGAGAAAGTGTTTCATTTCTGCAGTTTTACATTTTCAGACTATTTCATTATTTAATAGAATATATTGTTCACTGGATATTTGTGTTATTATTCATATCTATGTGTTTATTGTATTCAGTGTATTAATCAGTTCGTTCTGCTCCTAAATCTGGGTCAGAGCGATGGTCACAGGAGGAGAATGAGTGACATGAATTCAATATTGCATCAGAGTGTTGAAATCAATGCCAAAGGGGGATATTGTTGATTAATTGGTTTGGTTTTCATTGATGTCAACCCTTGAAGAAAGTCTGGTAGCACAATGGTTTGGGTAGTGGCCCCAATTTTGTTTGATGGATAATTGTATGAGTTTTGATATATTTGCAGGTAATATTATTCTAGATGGATAGTACATGTCATGCCATTTCCGGTGGTATGTGGAACGTCACATAACTCCTCATGGTTAGAGAGTTATGTACATGTGAAGTTGGAGAACCCTCATGAGTCATCTAGAATCCCCAAAAGGTCAAAGTAGTCAAAGTAGTTGTAAAGAAGAAATTGTTTAAATAATAAAGTGAAGTGATGTGTGTACTATAAGTCAAAGTGGATACAAAAGAAATTATTTAAATAATAAATTTAATGGAGAAATTACTAAGTGGACAAGTGGTTAGAAGTGGGTTAGCCCTAAAATAAGGAAAGTGGGTTAAGATGGTTAGAAGATAATTTAAATAATAAAGTGAAGAGATGAGTGTACTATAAGTCAAAGTGGATACAAAACAAATTATTTAAATAATAAAGTTAATGGAGAAATTACTAAGTGGACAAGTGGTTAGAAGTGGGTTAACCCTAAAATAAGGAAAGTGGGTTAAGATGGTTAAAAGGTAACCCCTTGAGGAAGCTACGTGAAAGTATAAATAAGAGGTAAGGCTCTCTCATTTTAATCACACTTGAGCATATTGAATATCTACAAGTGACTGAGGTAACCAAAGGATATCTAAGCTGAATTTCAGAGGGAAGGTGAAGTAAATAAGGTTGAAATTCAAGGGAGGACAAATTCTTTTGATGATGCTTTCTAAGGTATGTTATTTACAGGTCATCTCACTATTTTGGCAATAACTTTTTTTCTATAATGATTCAGACCGTGAAATTGGGAGGCTGGTGAGGAAACATATCCAAGTAGTTGTGTTCAATATTTCAGCTTGTGGGTCGTTGTAAAACAGGTTTTTCGAGTAAAAACATCATAAATTCTTCATAACATATCCAAATTAAGTAATACCAAATGTATTATTTAGAGTACAGATTTTAGTATTCTTTGTACCATTTTCAGATCCATACAACAAATATTCCAATCGGGGCATGCTCTACAAGTTCGCTCTTTGGAATAATCCAAAATTCAACAAGGTATGTCATTTTTTCTATAACTCTTTTTCTGAGAGGTTCCAAGTAGTGAAACCTAGAGGAATTGCATAAAAGACATTGAAGAAGATTGTGTACCATTTTCAGATATTTATTCATTACAAGTACATAGTTATGATTATTTCAAGTTAGGGTTGTTGACTAATACAAAATTAGTCATGTGAGACTAAAGTAAAGTTTGATGAAAATGCTAGTCTCTTGTTGTATTGTGCATGTGTATGATTTCTCATTTGTTCATTGTTTATTTACTCTAAAACTATTGGATGATAATGCTACATAGATTTAACACTTGCATTTTATGGTTAAAAATGATTAAATTGCTCTATTATTGATTCAACCCCCTCTCAGTAATCCAACAGGTTTATAGTAAACTATGTCAATAATACTAAGGGTTTCATGCGTCTCTTGAATAAGGACACTTCATTTATATGGGATGAGCGAGCCCAATAATCCTTCAGTGCTCTTAATAAATCATTGGTATTGATGCCTCTGTTGAAGCCTTTGGACTACAATAGATATTACTTGCTTTATATCGCCGCATACGAAGGGATGGTTGGTATGGTTTTAGTTCAAGAGGATGATGAGATCCATGAACTCAAATACTCTCATGTTGAGAAGCTAGCATTGGTTTTCATACATGTAACATCCCCAGACCTCCAGAGACCGGGTAATGCTACCACGCGAAATTTACAGCTTATATAATATATGTGCATAATAATTAATTTACATAGAGTTACAACGATCATACAGACTTAAATAGAATTAACAACAACTCATACATGTGATGGAATACATGAAAACATAAAAGCATCACAAAACATGCATAAAATACAAAACTAAGCACAACAATGATACTTATCTTTTATTTGGATTAAATCCACCAACTACGTGCAGACCTTCCACGAACCTCCCAACCTTAGACCGCGTTGCTCATCACTCTCAGCAGTAGGTCACCCCCGAGCTAGGACTAAACTCCACTGGGCAAGGGAATTCTAGGTTTGACAAGGACAACAAGGAAGTTGCACAAAGCAACAGGAAGGATCTTTTATCCCAAGAGCCACTTATGCCCATAGCTCACAGACCCTCATTCCCCACACGCCTGCTCCACCCTAGGAGAGTACACCTTCACTACTACAAGTCCATTGGTCAGTACACCTCCCTTACCTTGGGCTTCAGCAACAGGATGGACCATCAGTATCAGTGTATTGTAGCTGCTACGGGACTCCCTTCTAGGAGAACTCACTTCCCAACAAACTCTTTCTCCTTGGAGAGTTTCTCACGGGCCTGACAACCTGCTTCTTCAATTCAACTTCTAAGCAATAATGCAACAACATTCGATTAGCATATGGGTGACAACAACAACAGGAACAATTATGGACACCGAAAATGGCAACAGCCTAATGCTAAGAGACAACATGACTTAGGCGAACACAAGGCAGCAACCCCAAACGGTTAAGGAACGAACTTGTATTTGTAGTGTGGATAAACCTAGGTTCAAAGAACACACAGGTCGGATTTTCCCTCCCTGACTGGTTTCTCAGATGTGCAAAGTTATGCAGAGGGCAGACGTAGAGGCCCCAACAGGTTAGACGATGGATGGGAACTGGAAAGCGAACCTCCTTCCCGTGACCAGTTTTCTCAACCATGCGTAGGTAACCAGAGGTCGACATCTGAGGCCAACGAGTTCAGGTGGAGGATGGAAGAATGACTCGTGAACTACCAGCACGATTTGACTCACGGGTTACTGATTCCAGAGATCTGTGATGGATGCTCTCGGTTCACGATTAGACAGTGGGTCCAGAATGGCAAGTGAACCCCCAACACAACTAACGCTTCAGATTTTAATTGCATGAGCCCAGGTCAACACTTGTCTTCCTGGAGCTGCATTCGCTCTATTTATCCTATGTCCCTAGCTACCAAAAACTTAGGATAACAAAACATATTATGCCCACCTTAGTTTTCAGGAAATAATATTAAAATATTATTCCTCTATAGGTAAGCCCCCTAGATTAGCCCCTAGACCCAAATACTTAGCCCCCTCCCTTGCCCAACCTTTTGTAAGCTTAGTCCCCCATCACTCTTTCTTCGTGGTTGGTCTACACACAGCATTGTTTATATTTTTATTAATGTTCTGCATAATTACATATACAAAAATCAGGCTCCTGGCCTTTAACACTTAGGCTCTTCGGCCTAATAAACACATAAGACCACCATATTATCAACACTCGGCTCACCATCCTACAAAACTTGTTTACAATTCATAAATACAATTGGGGTTCGTCCTTGGGGTATTACAATCCCCCCCCCCCCC
>ML803380.1:99226-129265 GCA_009831015.1 Picea engelmannii
CAGAATAACAGTAAAATATCCAGCATAATCTTCACAATACACAGAAATGATATACGAAATAGCAACAGAAATAGCACTTTGAATCAGATAGCAATGTTCACAGGCCTCTTCGAGGGGGCAACCTCCAATCGAGCAACGCTCTGCTACAATAATATCCCAGCTAGGGTTCTCATACCCTCGACTCCTATTTATACTAAAAAGAAGCATCTAGAGGAAGATCCTTCTAGAAGCGGAAGCTTCTATTAGGTCTTCTTACATTCGCCTTATTCTATTTGATTGAAAGGTCTTATTAATATTGACCTTTATTACATCCGAATACATTGATCTACCTATGTGCGGGTTAGGACCTTAACAGTTTTGGCCCCACAATCCAGCTTGTTCGTTGACCTCCAATCCCTTTTCTACCTTCTTTCCTCTTTCCACACGCAATCCCATATCTACACGATCTGTCGACACGTAGCTCCTTTCCAAATCAACGACTATGGTTGATTCCGACTCTCTGGCCCTCGAGAGTTTCAACTCTAAACTATTTTCTTTTCCCCATATGACAATATTTCGAAGTGGAAGATCTATTGACACCTGTCCTCAACAATTGGACAGTTCTAATGAAGTCTAGCTCTCCGTCCTTTGGGAGTTCTCACGTCTCCACACACACAAATATCCAGAATGAATTTCCTTGGAGTGATAGATCTTCTGCCACACGTCCTCTCCAAATCAACGGCCTTGATTCCCTTCAGAAATTTGGATCTTTCCAACCAATACCAGATCAACGGTCCTTTGACCTCCTCCTCAATCAATGATTGAGATCTCCTTCAAGAATTTGGTGCTTTTATCCTCTGCTTTTCTCCGGAGTGCTCCATACCCGAAGTTCCATATCTGGAGCCTACACTTTCATATCAACGACCAAGATTTACTTCAGTTGTTTCTCCTCCTCCTTGTCCAAAAAATTCCGAAGTTGTGGATCTTACGCCACCTATCCTCCTTGACGATGGATGGTCCCAAATCACTTCAGGACTTTAGGACTTTGAGAAGTCCACTTCTCCTGCACACATAATGGTTAAGTCTCGTGCGCTTGCCTCCAAATCTAACAGTTGTTGGTCCTTCGCACTCAAACCCAACGGATGGGATTTGTTCCTCTCCTCTGGGCTTTCTTTGTTCTATTGGATATTGATCTAACGGTCCAGGCTCCTCCCCACAACCGATCTGACAGATGTTGTTGCTCCTCCTCTTGATATTTTGACTTCTTCCTCCTTGGAAAATTTTGTCAGTGTTGAAAGGCTTGAACCTTTGACCTTTCTCCTGCGAGTTTTCCTCCTGGATCTCGTCTTCGCTCTCATAAGTGTTATCTCTTCTGAGCTTTAGGACTTAGAATGATTCTGTCTCCCACACACTCCTTGTGTTATCTCTTCTGAAATTTTTGGTTTACTCAGTCTCCTAAGGGTCTCGACCCTTCTGTTTCCTTTCAAGGAAAACTCTATGCCCTCCTGGAAACCTTCTACTCAAAGCACACCTTGTTGAGCGTTTTCTACAGAGCGCTCAATAGCTATGTGAGTATATTCCTCTGATACTCTTCTCCTTAAACTCACCAAAGAGTTCTCTCTGTGCACACTTGCACTCACTCGATGCCCACCTGGAAGATCCCTATAGAGTTCTCAATGACTCTATCTCTCTTTGAACTCAACACAGAGTTCTTCCTATGCACTCCTTGCACTTCTGTTGATGAAGGTTCAATAATATCTCTCCTAATCTTCTCTAAGGTTAACTTACCTCTGTCAATGCACTCTTTCCAGACAATGTGCACTTCTTGCACTCGAAAAATCAAGGAAGAGAAACAATTGAAACTTATTCAATACTTCACCAGTTTACGCATTCAAACCATGAACAACATATAAAAACATAAACACATTATATGAAGGAAAAATTGCCTTTTCTATTATCTTTGTGAGTGTCTCCTAAGCGTCCTGTGAAAATTCGATTTGTTTCTAACACTCGCTGAACTCTGCAAACACAACGTGCAGTCAACCGGAATTTTTCAGGCAATCATTCCTTAACAAATCCCACAACATTCATAAACCAATCTAATTTAAGAAAATGTTCATATTTCATTTTCTTTCTGAGCTCTTCTCTGCTCTGTAGTCATTTTCGGGCACTAGACCCTTTCTCTCAGTCCCAAATCCATGTGATCATGGGCCATGACCAAGCGCTAGATCACTAGGTACTTACTCGGGCCTTCGGCTTCAGAATATTTCAAAGCACCACACAACAATCTCTCGGAGTTCCAGATTACTGAACTCGTGACATAGGGCAGATCAACCATCCACGTCTACTCAGCATCCGATAGTTGACACTTAATATGGAACCTCAGGCATCTGAGTTCCAGAACTTCGAAGATTCGAGACTTCGGAGGATTTCACATCCGTACATTCCAAACCATTAATCTCCAAACATTCCCAATCACCTTTGGTGACGTCAATACGTCACATTGCTGAGTGCTCTTCCAATTGCGGGGGAATGCAATGGTAGTTTGGAGAAACTCGTCTTTCATCCCGCAATTCTTCCGATGCTAACACGTAACCCCTTGGTGAAACCGCGGTTTGGATTGCGGGACCGCCTTGGAGAATTAACTCTCATGCAACTTGGTTCCTCGCAATACCTCTTGGTCATCGATCTGGATGTATCATGACCAACGCCAGTGTGTGTCCTCCGAAATTTAACTTCATTATGTAACCTCGATTCCTACTAACTATGCTCATATGGAGTGCCATGTGGTGGAATACTAGAGGTTGAATCATGGCCCAATCAGATGGGTGTCATATGTCACGTTACATATGGCATTGCAATATTCCATAGTTTTGGAACCCACTTATATGTGGCACACAACCCATGTGTCCACGTCAATCCAAGTGACAACATCATGACTCACTACTTCGGCTCTTCGGGAGCTTTCACCCTTCACTATTTCATTTGACCTTTTTAACATTAGCTTGATCCAACGGTCGATCTCTTCTCCCCAGATCTATGGTGTAGATCCACTTCGGGTCTTCGGAGCTTCAGGCTTCGGGATTTCTCTTATTTTGCATCAACTTCACAAAAGTCAAAAAGTTCGAAGGGATTCCATGTTAACTCCTCTGCACCTTCCCCAGATCTGACGGTCGTAAGGGATTTCCCTTCCTTCCAAACAGATCCTACAGTGCATAAACGACTCTATTACTCTGCGGATTTCCAAAGGAATTCATGGATAACTGCCTCGCAACATTACCAGATTTGACGGTCGTGAAGGATTCTCCTTCTCCCGAACAAATCCTAAGGTCCACATTAATCTACGTCCCAATACCACTTATGTCATGATTTTATGACACCGCTACTCCTCCTGAGCTTCGTAACACAGCCAAGGTAACTTCTTAGCACTTAGGAAGGTTCTGAGGTTCGAAATTGGTCCTCCAGACACAATTTCCACTTGAACATTGAGTCCAATGACCACTTACCCAGCCCATCTAGGCTCCACGTTGAAACCTTAGGTCAGAACTTGAGTTTTTTCCATTTCGATAACAACTCCTTTAGAAACTCTTGCTTCAACTTCCACTAACATGGCCCATCTAGGCTCAGTGTTGTAACCATGCTCTGATACTATATTGTAACATCCTCGATCCTCCAGAGACCGGGTAATGCTACCATGTGGAATTTATAGCTTATATAATATATATGCATAATAATGCATTTAACACATTTAACATAGAGTTACTTCCATCATACAGACTTAAATAGAATTAACAGAAAAGCATACATGCGATAGAATACATGAAAACATACAAGCATAAAAAACATGCATAAAATACATAATTAAGCACAACAATGATACTTATCTTTTATCTGGAGTAAATACACCAACTGCATGCAGAACTTCCACGAACCTCCCAGCCTTAGACCAGGTTTCTCATCACTCTCAGCAGTAGGTCACCCCCGAGCTGTGACTAAACTCCACTGGGCAAGGAAATTATAGGCTTGGCAAGGACAACAAAGAATTTGCACAAAGCAACAGGAAGGATATTTTATCCCATGAGCCTTTTACGCCCACATCTCAGAGACCCTCAATCCCCACACGCCTGCTCCACCCCAGGAGAGTACACCTTCACTACTACAAGTCCATTGGTCAGTACACCTCCCTTACCTTGGGCTTTAGCAACAGGTTGGACCAAAAGTCTCAGAGTACTGTAGCTGCTACGTGACTTCTTCCAGGAGAACTCACTTCCCAACAAATTCTCTCTCCTGGGAGAGTTTCTCACAGGAATAAAAACCTCCTTCCTCAATTCATCTCCTAAGCAATACTGTAACAACATTCGGCTAGCATATGGGTGACAGCAGCAACAAGAACAATTATGGACACCGAAAATGGCAACGGCCTAATGCTAAGACACAACATGGCTTAGGCAAACACAAGGCAGAAACCCCAAACAGTTAAGGTAGGAACTTAGATTTGTAGTGTGGATAAACCTGGGTTCACAGAACACACAGGTCAGATTTTCCCTCCCTGACTAGTTTCTCAAATGTGCGAGGTTATGCAGAGGGTAGACGTAGAGGTCCCAACAGGTTAGACAATGGATGGGAAATAGCAATTGAACCTCCTTCCCGTGAGTGGTTTTCTCAACCATGCGTAGGTAACTATAGTTCGACGTTCGAGGCCAACGAGTTTAGGCAGAGGATGGAAGAATGACTTGCGAACTACCAGCACAATTTGACTCATGGATTATTGGTTCCAAAGATCCGTGATGGATTATCTTGGTTCACGGTTAGAAAGTGGGTCGAGAATGGAAAACAAACCCCCAACACAGCTGATGCTTCATCTTTTAACTGCATGAGCCCAGGTCGACACTTGTCTTCCTGGAGTTGCATGCGCTCCATTTGGCCTATGTCCCCAGCTACCAAAAAATTAGGATAACAGAACATATTATGCCCACCTTAGTTTTCAGGGAATAATATTAAAATAGTATTCCTCTAGAGGTAAGCCCCCTAGCTTAGCCCCTAGGCCCAAATACTTAGCCCCCTCCCTTGCCCAACCTTGTGGAATCTTAGTCCCCCATCACTCTTTCTTCGTGGTCGGTCTACACACAGCAGTGTTTATATTTTTATTAATGTTTTGCATAATTACATATACAAAAAGAAGGCTCCTAGCCTTTAACACTTTGTCTCTCCATCCTAATAAACACATAAGCCCATCATCTTATCAACAATTGGCTCACCAGCCTACAAAACTTGTTTACAATTCATAAATACAATTGGGGTTCATCCTTGGGGTATTACAATACACGTAGTTCAAACATTACAGCACTATATATTGCTTTGCAAAACTACCGTAGTTGTTGATGTCAACCCATTTCAATACACCCTTACTATGTGTATCATAGGGGGGAAATACAATAAATGGATTTTCATTTTGCAAGAGTTTGACCTCGATTTCGCTTCGGCGAAATCCAAGAAATCACTAGTTTTTATCGAGTTAATATCATACTTCCATCAGTTAGATGAGGATGTTATTCATGTCGATTCATTTTCGGATGAACACATTTTCTTTATCTCATCATCAAACCCCTGGTATGGAGACATTTTGATCTATCTTCAAACCTTGAATTTCTCTCAGCATATTTCGAGAGACAATCGACGACGTATATGGTATCAAGCTAAGAACTACCTTATCCTTGATGACACTTTGTATCGCCGAGGTGTAGATAATATCTTGTGTCATTTCTTGACTCACAAGGAGGTTGAGTCTTTTCTTAATGACTGTCACATTGGGGCTTGTGGTGGTCATCTATCCGGGCTTGCAACAACCCAAAAGATATTGTGAGCCAGTTATTTTTGGTTGTCTATTTTTAAATATTGTGTTGAAGAGGTCAAGAAGTTTCACCCTTTCTAGGTGTTTACGCGGAATATGCACCCACATCCATCCCCTCTTCACCCGGTCATCATTATCGGTCCTTTCACCAAGTGGGGAGTGGATTTTGTGGACTGCAACCCAACTTCGGCTGGGGGGCATTGACATACTATCGTGGTTGTAGACTGCTTTACTAAGTGGGCAGAGGCCATGCCTACAATTAAATCTAATGGTAAGACTACAACATTTTTCATGTTCAATCAAATTATATCCCGGTTTAGAATCCCGAGTGACATTGTCAGTGATCATGGCAGTCACTTTCAGAACAAAATGATGAAAGAGTTAGCATCAAAACTATGGTTTAAACATGGTCATTCTTCCCCTTAATATCCCTAGGAAAATGGACAAGTAGAGGCCGTGAACAAGTCTCTCAAGACCATTTTGCAGAAAACTGTCATCCAGAGAAAATATTACTGGCATCTCATGCTTTACCCTGTGTTGTGGACATACCAAACCGTGGTTAAGACTTCCACCATTTTTTCTCCTTTTCAGTTAGTACACGGCGTGGATTCGATCCTTCCTATTGAATGTGAGATCCCTTCTCTTAGACTGGCATTTAAGCTCCTACCTGACACTTATGATCTCGAATATCACCTCGTACACCTAGAGAGCCTAGATGAGCAATGTCGAGATGCCTCTACGGCTTTTGAAGCAAATAAACAACGTGTCAAGGTCCAGTATGATAATTCTTTCTGTCCTCGACTGTACGCTGAGGGTGACTTGTTCCTCTTGTATGACCAAGCCAGAGAACCACTAGGGGAAGGAAATTTCAACCCCATGTGGCACAGTCCTTATATCGTGCGACGTGTCTTAGAAAAGCATCCTACAAATTAGAAGATTATGAAGGGAATATGTTGGTTGGGCCCAGAAATGGGCTCTACTTGAAAATATATTACACTTGAGCCCCCAAGCTTGGGCGTAACTCTTTGTATACTAGTGTATCTTAGTTTATATATATTTTCCTTTGTGTCATCAACTTACTTATCGAGTTTTCCCTTGGTTGGAGAATGTCAATGGAGTCTTCGGTTTACTTAGGATTCGTTGATGGTGTCAGTTGTCATACACAGAACTTGGCTTTCGTCGCTTGGTTTGTTTACTCACTCGAGGGTCAACTAGTCTCTTCATGTGGAATCTGTCTAGGGCCATCAATGAATAATGTGGTCAAATATAGCATCATTATATAGCTTTTATACGATGTCATTTTACATGATATTCATTCTTTAGAAGTTTGCCTGGATTCCTATTTAGTAGTATGTCAGTAGAACGACAGTTATTGTGTGCAAGACCCTACTCTACTCCGACGATTCCTATAGGTACGACTTTTGGAATGACATTTTGATTTTATTACTTATAATTACATACCTAGAAGTTCTAATTATGCATCCGATGCAAATGATAATTATGTTTTAGATTGACATTTGTCACATAACTAAAGTAAAGAAAACACATTCACCAATGTACACATTTTAATGTATAAGTAAAGTCGAAGATCAACATTTTTTTATATTTCATCTCTCCAAAAATATGATGTCATAGTACAAAATTGGGGCTCACACCCTCAAAATACATATATGGCCAATAGATACAATGACCATGGAATATACGCCTGTTGTGCCGAATGTGTATCATGCCAACATATGACGATGTTTGTGAGACGTTGGAAGATTCACACCCATGCAGGGGGAACACCCACCACTTGTCGTTGCATAGCCTATGACAAATCCTCTACCTAAACCATAGGAAACATTTGCATCAAACGAGACAAGTTCCCATGCAAATTTTGAAGCACTCTATCTGCATCTCCTCTTGTTGGCTCATCTCCTCGGTTCCTCTGGAGATGTCATGGGAATCCATCTGGTCATCGCGGACCCACATCTTCACAACAAAGTAATTGTCGATACTAGTCACGATCCAAAAAAAAATTTGTTTTTTATTCTCTTTGAAAAAACAGAAAAAAAATGAAATGTATAAAAAATTCTTTACCTATATCACGATAGGAAGAACCTGTTGGCAATGGCATGTCTGGATATTCTCTATAGTCGATCCCTGCATAAGGATATTCATCCAGGGCTATCACCTACCGACTCCACTAGAAGAAGAACACATCGTTGTAGGGGGTTGGCACCCTACCACCTCCCAACCGCCTCATCACCTCTATCCACCATGACATGGCTAGATCACATGGTCTATGTGGAGCGATCTCAACTCTAGGGATTAGTCCTGGAACCCGCTCAAAAAAAAAAACTACACAAGATAGATGTGAACCTGAAGTTCCTCTTCCTAACTTTTTTTAAGTTTTTCATATGGCTCTTCATGTTAGCTAGTAGTGAGGTGCACCAATCATACATTGTGGGTCATAAGCACTCCACGGAGTAGAAAATTAGTGGCCTTGATTCCTGGTGCAATGAGACATCCCATGATCCATGTAAGAATGAGGACGATGATATTTAAACTCAGGTTGTTGATCTCCCTAATGGGGAGTTGGCTTGCTACCTTTTATGTGCCTGCAACACAGTGAGTGGTGATGTAGTCCTCTATGTTCATGCCACTCCCATCTCCCCAAGATTTGAGGTTCACCACCTCACCCCAACGTGACAATCCTGTAAGGAAATAGATATCCTATACTTCAATTTTCAATGGTTTCCCATCAAGGTTGAAGGCCTCTATATCTGAATCCCAAAAGTTCACCAGCATTTGGAATAGCCTCACTTGAGCCCTCATCACTTTGAGAGCCCAAAACTTATAAAGCCCACATATTTTTAGTGTTAATTGGGCCCCTAGATCTCTTTCCACGAAAGCATTAACTTCCTCATGCTCTCTTTCTCTCCATTCAAGTATCATCCTGCAAGAATAAACCCAATTTTTGAGTCAATACCTTTTAAAAACCAATTTGCGGACTTGTACACGGGTTGTTGTGGTAACATTCACATGTAGTGATGCATATATGCGGGTAGGATTTACCTTGCCCATGTACATGTCTCCATGTACGCGACCCAATGAACTACAACCCACGTATACCCTAATTTCTAAATTACGCCTTTAAAAAACTCAAAAAATTGGAACTAATTTAAAATTCTAAACCACTAGAAATGAAGAGGAGGGAAATAGTACTTACTTGGTCCAGACGGTTGTCAATTCCGTCGCTCATAGCTCCTGTAATCTATACTTGAAGGTCGTGGGAAATTTTGTCCAAAATGCACTATTTGGGTAAAAATGTGAAATGGTATCGTAAAATTGGTTATTTTTAGTATTTATATAAAAACAAATTACCCACTTTACATTTTTGTTAATATTTTGGCCTAGTGAACTAATAGTGCAATGGAAGGAGTTGGTTTTGGTGGTTTTGTCCAGGTATTTTTGCAATTTCTAGTGCCATTTTTTGCCCGTTCGTGACTTTGGTAGGTATATTTTCTTTGACCATCATATAGGATAGGCCTCACTCTATCTTGCATTATCGCATTATCTTATGACTGTGATTCATATGCCTTAGGTCCGGACCCATTTATTAGTGACATGGAACCTTCTTACTGCAACTAGAAGTGTCGTTATTGAATGGTAGAGACTTACCAAACATGGGTACCCTAGTTAGAACATTTGTGCCACCTGGTGCCCATGTAGAGATTATTCCATAAAGACCGGGAGTCCCTTATAGTTCCAATATGAATTTGTGTTTGAGCCTCATATTCTTACTCATAAGCATGTTGACCTATACCTATGGGACTCCCATCGAGTCTTGTTTAAGCTCTTTTCCGACTCTCTCAAAAAGAGAAAAGATTTTCAAGTGAACTTGTCTCTTTCACACTCGTAAATTAGATCTGAAAATAGTTCTCTTGGGTATTGTTTTATACTTTTTCATGCCTATGGGACTAAATTCATGAAAAAGGACATTCTTTGGAGTTAAGTTGTAATTGCATATCATTCTCTTTCTTGCAGTATTGAGCCTATTTCTGGTTCCCTCTTTCGCATTATAATCCTATTATCTCAATAGTTTGCATCATCATCCAAGAAGAGCCTTTTTTATATCCTTTGTAGCTTGACACCTTGTACCCTATGAGGAAACATTCCCTCGAGTTTCCATGTCTTGTATGCACCTCCTTGCATTGAGCATAGGTATGTTCCATTATTGGAACTAATTTCTTACTCGTGACACTCGTTTCCTCCTCTGTATCATAGCATTCATTTTTCTATGAAAAAACAAAAAAAGACAGATGAGAAAGGAATATTATCTTATGTTGGCAGCAGTCATGTCGCCTTTGAACAAAGCACAAAATTTTGAGTCCACTTTTCATCCAAAGTTTGGGTTTAGCATGACCTTAGGAAGATGAGCTCGTTATTTAGAGTTTACTCCTCTGACTTGTTACTCTTCCAGTCCCTATGGAGAGTTTGAATGATGCCTCCTACATAACAAAGTTTCATCATTGAGTCTATGCTTCCAAAGTCCTCCATATGTATCATGCTCTTATTCAAAAGATGTCCATAAGCATGTGTTGGCCATTTCTCAGAACCCTTGACTTTGCATGTCATCCATACCCACAATGTGTCTCATAATTACATGAATTTTTAGTCCTACCGTGCACCCTGGTCCTACTTTCCTTATGGGTAGGTAACCTTGAATCTAACAGTCGACATCTCCTCATTGGTCACTGATTGGGGGGTTTCCCTTGTGTTCAACAGTAAGAAATATATTCATACATTGGGATTCATGCAGTGTCTTCAATGCCATTAACCTTATTGGTGGTTTCCTCACCTTTGTCGGAAATTTTCATTATTGGTTGTTATTCAGAGGGTCTTTTTCATGCACTACTTGCATCTAGTGCATGTGAAATACGCACAAGGTCATTGGTTCATGAACATTTTATTCATCCGAGTTCCACCAAATCATCAAGCTATTGCTTTATACCTCATGTTGACTTATGAGAGATGCCTTAATTCTCTCCTTTCAGTGGGTCTCCTTCCATCGAATTCAACTCATCTATTATGGAAACGAGTCCTAGAGTCCTATAAGTACCTAGAGGCTTGCAGTCATCAATGGTAGGTTCTCTCACCATCAATAGTTGGGAATACATCAATGTCCTGATCGATGGATTATTCAAGTGTTTGACCTCAACACCTTTACATGTAATATTGTACTCGGTGCCTTGATACCTACTTTCATTATTGGTAGGTTGTCTTGCATTTGCTAACAGTATACCTTAATGATCGGTAATCAAATGAAGTCTCATTATGTTTGACCTCAACTCCTGTATTCACACGATGTAGACTTGCACCTTTGGTGGATCATGTAGAAGACTTGAAGACATCAGTTCATAGTCACAACTTTCCTGAGTTGTTGCTATCATTCATTTGACCAGTACCTATATAACTTTAGTGATCATGGGAGATCATATTTTACTCTATTGTATACATATATCTTCATATTGATTTTGAGATTGGTTTTCACTAGGCCTTGTTCGTGACTATGATATCCTATGCCATGTATCTACCTTTGTATTTCCTATTCATGGCCATGAACAATTGTTTGGTATATTTCGATATGGATCTACAATGTAATTCAAATTGGCAGTGATGTGTACAAAGTCATTATGGATTGTAATATTCGCATGAGAAACTAGTTCTTCCAGCTGGGTATCCATTACTCCACTTCTAGGAATTATAATGTATTCCGGCCATCACATATACTCCTCTGACTCCACACATTAGGGGGAATCTGTTATAGCAATATTTTCCTCACCCCATGCAACTTTCTCAGAAGAACTTTTCCATTTCCCTATGCATACTTGAAGTCCCCTTTTTCACTTCCCATAACTAAAAATAATATTTTTCCACATATACGCACCCTATCAACTATACAACATGTGTATATGCAGGTTGCACCACTACAACCTGCATACATTTGTATCGAGTTTCCATGTCACGTCATGAGATCCATGATCCTTGACCTTCCATATACTGGAAACATTCTGACTCGGCCCTTCAGTTCCATTTGAAGGCTATAAATGGGCCATATCCAAATCATGGAAGAGGGAGAAATAATTTATCTTTGAGAGAAAAGTTACTCTGGAGAAATTATTCACTTCATATTGAGTCTGCATCACTCTTTCCTTTTAAGCCTAAACACATTGTTCAACCCCCAAGATCTTCCCTCTTTGATGGAGAACCTCATTGTCTCTCTTATATGAGCTTGCCTTTGGTGGAGGATTGAAGTGGTGGAGGCCCAGCTAGAGGGGACTTAGTTTCTCGGTTTTGAGACATGTCGACACAAAATTTTGTCATTCATACACTTCTACTGATCATATTTTAATAGAAATACTCTTTTCTCATCCAATTAATGTCTTGCAAATATTTGAATTGTTATTCCATGGGAATATTTGTTATGAATATTGATGGATTATGCTATTATATGTGATAAATTTATATATTATCACCATATGCTTGCATATCTTGGCTGTTGAGGACAAGTTGCAAGTATATAGCTTTGAGTTGAGTGCTCAACGATGGTCTTCTTCGAGCATCCAAACGAGGTAGGCTCTTTATCTTGTCTTGTTAGCATATTTGTTTATATAGCATACTTGAGATCATAATTGATTTCGGCAGTCATTCCATATGTTGTGGTTTACCCCATGCCATAGAGTGATTTTCATCATAACAATATGATGCAATTAACCCACCTAATTATAGACGACACTTTCGTGGTCATGGTTAGTCATAAAATGGATAAGGCGCAAAACGTGCATGTTGATATGGTATGTGTAATTAAATTGTTGACGACAAAAATATACCTAATTACAACTGCAACATAATGTATATTAAGCAAGGTGGGATATCAAGCATTAGTTATCTAGTCAGGAATGTAAAGCTTAATCATTGGAAATTATAGGAACCTGAATGATGGGTGCAATGATATGGGTTTGAGATGAAGGAGAATAGGAGAGGCCTCAAGATGAAGGCATCTAGTTTAAAAGGTTTGTGTCATCAAGGGAATGAATATCATTGTCAATAAACTTAGCATCAATGAGGGGTCGACATATTTCTGCTAGCATACCGAAGAAAGGAAGGGGGGATTTTCCAACAAGAAGTGTATCATAAAGAGAGAGATGAACCTCGTTGATACACTGTGTATCGACGAGAAAGAAAGGAACCTTTCCAATATGTGATGTATCGAAAAATATGGGGGCATATACGTCGATGTATATTGACAGTCGGAAGAAGATGAAGCGTCGATGTATCAATGTTCAAGGATCGATGCATGTATAAGTGGTCAAGGATTGATGCGTGTATCAGTGGTTGATGAAAGATCGAGCGTTGATACAATATCAAGTTGTTGGTTCATATTGCATACCGTTGAAGAAAATGCAAGTCTCGGATATGGGCAGTATCGGCGGATGAAGAAGGATGTTCGTCGATACAAGTTGTATCAAATAGGGAAAGTGGACACTCACTGATACACGGTGTATCAAAGAAGGAAAGAGGAATCTCTCCAATATACAATGTATCGGTGGGGAACAATCTTCTTTAAAATCGTTGAAATCATAAATTATATAGAGTGAGAAGAGTGACTTGGTATTTTCCATTTGCATGAGAGATTCTAAGAAGATTTCCAGTAGGAAAGTTTATTAGGGGGCTCAGTTTCTTCTCTTAGAGTAATGGTGAGTAAAAGAAATTAAGGAAGGTGTTGTGCAGGAACAACACTTGCATGTGTAGGTTGATCCTCTTTTATACAAATACTTCTCAATGATGATGTCTCATGTAACTTTCAAATGCGAAGTTGTAATTTTAAATCAAAAGCCTCATTAAGAAATAAATTGAAGGTATGGATTCCTTCCTTATATGGATTCCTATGAACCCAACATTATGGATTGTCCATCATGTGAAAAGTACATCAATATCTTGCATAATCATTGTTCATTATTCGATTTGGAATGGATTGAGTCAGAAACAAGTCACATGGAAACCATTACAGTTAGCCCTAACTAGCATGCTTTGTTAGTAGTAAAAACCATGAAGGCCAAGTTTTATTTAAACTTGAGGAGATTGAGAAAGAAGGGGAGGCATAGTGGTAGCTATGTAGGAAACATTAGTAGTTTGTACTCTTGATTGAGCAAGGAGGAGATAGTAGAAAGCTAGAGGTAGGAAAAAGGCTACAATCATAGGAGGATGCAACATAGGACAAAGGTAGTAGAACCTTGATACCAACATTAGGGTGTGAGAAGGTTATATTTCTCTATTAACTAATTTGTATAATACCATTCTCTCCATTAATATGATCATGGAGTTTTTTAAACTCATAAAGGTTTTTCTCCAGTTATGAATCCATGTGTATTATGTGTGGTATCAATGCAATTTTTATTGTTCATATTGCAACGTCTTTGGTTAATATTTAACACATTTTTGTAATCAAACACAATATTAGCATCCATAATGAAACAAGAACACCATTTTATCTACAATAATTTCATATTTCAAGTTTGAATTTCAAATAGAGGTTTTTCATTACATTCCTGGTAGTAATCTTTTGAAGTAATATGTTCTAAATTAGGAAGCATGCATATTAGAGGTTTTTGTATTTTCGTCATTACCTAATCTGTATAATATCATTCTCTCCATTAATATGATCTTGGAGATTTTCAAACCAATAAAGGTTTTTCTCTAGTTATGAATCCTATGAAACCGTGTGTATTCTTCATGGTGTCAACTTCATTATGAAAAGTAGCGAATAACACAGAATTAAACTTAAGGATGACTTATTCATCGGTAGTAATGTGGAGTTGGGGACAGAGCTTGGTGAAGAGATTAATATGGTGTTGGACGGTTTGACCTGAAGCTTGGTGTGATTGTAACCATCAACATACCAAATACCACAAATACCCAAGAGGGTAAAAATGCCTTCGAAGGGCTTGGAAAAAAGCATCCCAAGTGGTAATGTTGATCCGGATTATTTTTGGAACGAAATGAAAGAAAATATATTAAAATGAATCACACATAAATATTACTAGAAACATATAAATACAGTAATAATGATTTCTATTAATGAAATAAATGTACAGAGACTATAAAAATACAGAGTGAAAGACTCGCTAGAATGGTGGAAGCTTATCTCTGAGAAGAGATGTGATGACTATGCTCATTCACAAGAAGATGAGTACAATGAGGCTCTGAAGGAATTTTTATAATAAACATGAATGCCAAAACCCTAGACATCCAAAAACCTAACCCTAGGAGATGAAGCGCCAAAAGTCATGTGGGCCCCGTTGGGGTAAGTTAGTACATCAACTTCCCGGGGTTGTAACTTTTGCATACGTTCTTTGTTTTAGGCGTGTGATAGCCTGTTGGAAAGGTATTTTAGAGAAATATGCATTATGTCATCAAACTCTGACTTCGTCTACAACTCGACTATGACAACCTAAGAAAACATTGTTTAGGGACCCAAAACGGCCATAGAAGTACAAAAAGATGCACTGACATGAAAACTTCCAAAATAAGCCAGTTAGAATAGGCGGGAAGCCACCATTCTCCACCTAGATGTTGTGTAGGGATTCAAGAAAACCCCGGAAGTGCAGAACCCACAAATACAGATAAATTTCCCTATTACAAAGAAACGTGTTGAACTGAAAACTATCAAGATGAGCAAGTTGGAATTTGGAACATGTGGGTAGCCACCAATATCCGCCTAGATCAAATGTTGGTACAACATATTGTGTTGCATCAAGTTCAAAGTGAGGCTACCACCATGTTTGGGCCACATCATATAGTTGGTATTTGGTGAGTTGCAGACGCTAAGCTTTAGTCATGACTAAACAAATTTTGAAATAGGTAGTGGCACAATAGATCCACGAGTCCAAAAGTTCCCCCTACATTTGGCCACCATATGTGGGTAGATAAATGCATGTGTCTAGTTGATAAATAAGAGTGGCATCTTGAGTGTGTTTGCACATTTATTTTGTGAAGGTGAGAACCAACACCTACAATACATGGGCAAGATCTGATTCTACATCATCTGAAGAAGAGGCACAATGTGGAGGCATGTTGAAAATATATGAAATAAGATCCCTAAGGAGAATATATGGAGTAACGACATTAGAGTATGCATGGATACATTGGTTTTCTTGGATATAATAAGGCTTCTCAGAAATAATAGTGACCAATGTTGTGGTTAAAGTGTCTTGGCACTAAAGAAGAAAGTGTAATAACTTGGGTGTCGTGATGAAATTGTGTGACACAAAAACAAGAATCAAATCCTTGTGTGTGTGTGTGTGTGTGTGTGTGTGTGTGTGTGTGTGTGTGTGTGTGTGTGTGTGNGAGAGAGAGAGAGAGAGAGAGAGAGAGAGAGAGAGAGAGAGAGAAGAGCAATGGAAAAGAGAGATCTGAAGTGCTTTAAAGAACCAACCCATACATAAAAGTACCTAGGGTTTTAAGGATGAGAGAGTACTAATAGTGTAGAAAATGATGATGTGGAGGGTGCAGCAGATCCAAAAATATTCCAGAGGCATTGCGTTGTTTCATTGAAGAACAAATTTTAGAGACCAAGAAAGGGATGATAGGGTGTTGAGGAATGAGGGGAGTGAATTTCAATGGCGTTAAATAACACTTATAAAAAATCAATCCAATGTGATCACCATCTAGAGTAACCCAGATCAATAGGGAAAGAGATGGTTAAAACCCTAGTTTGTGATCATGCTAAAGAAAGAGTTGAATGGGAGAGTGGATCTCCAAAGAACTAGTAGGGGCAAGAAAATGAGCATTGGGTGGGAGGGTGGAATTTTGAGAAACTAGATCAAGGAAGTAAGGAAGAACAAGGTGGGAGGGAAAACCTCCAAGAAAATCAAATTATTGTAAGAGTGGTGCTAAGTCGGAGGTCAAACCTCCAAGAAAACCAAATTACTATAAAAAGAGGGGTGTTAGGTGGGATTTGAACAAAGAAACCTGAATGTATGCCAAAGAAGAAACAAGGTGGACTCTTTGAGCCAAGAAAATAGATCCAAGTAAGAAAGAGGTATGAACCACAAACTCTAATACCAAATGATATGAAATAATGAAACATTTTGCATGAAAACATATAATACAACAAAAAAACGAAAAATAATAAAAATCAAAATGGATAATTATATCAATTACAAAAAATATCCATTTGGATAAAGTCAAACTTAAATAATACAAAATCTAAGGGAAACTCAATACTAAACACTCAACATCCATTTATTTACTTAAGCCATATATTTAATAAGTCTACGAACCAAATATCTAAACCTAGGTGATAGTCCCTAAAGATGCGCTTGACTGTGAGAGGGAAAGCTAGGGCATCAACAGTTTATTGCAAAGTGTTTAGGAGGTTTTTATAATTTGGTTTTTTGAATAAGGTGGTTGAAAACTGGCTCAAGGTTATAACTAAAAAAAAAAATTCAAGATCAGAACATAGCATATCCCATTGACTGAGTAAAAGGCAGGCACATGGATGGATTAAACCAATAAGAAAAAGAGAGGATGAAGCCTACAATTTGTCAACTTCACATAAATTCTTGTCTCAAAATATCATAAAGAAACAAGAACATCATCTTGAAATCAAAACTTGAAATTAATTCCCACAGCAAATTCTTTACTATATTAATTAACAATCAAGAAACAAATGCATCGCAGTCTGAATAATGAATTCAAGCATGAAGAAAGAAAAACAGAGTAGAAAAGAGTGTCTAACCATCCATATGACTTTGCTATTAAGTGTCAAATAGAACATAAATGTCTTTACAAGCAGTTTCACAAACAATTCCTCTGGATCTCCAATTTTTCGACCAGAACAGAGTCTTTCCTCTGCCTATTTAAACTATCCACAAAACCCCTGATCCTATCTTCTAGAATGTTCTTAATGACTAGATCTAGATAGTATCTATCTATTAGGGAGGTTAGCTAAAAAAGAGCATTTACATTCCAAAAATAGATAATTGCTCAACAACTTAATATCGTATGATATTGCCTGCATTACATTCGATTCTACAAAACAGGGATTAGTTTGGTCTAGTCATACATTTCAAGGTCTTTGTATTTCACAAGTCAAAACGAGTAGACACTGCCATATTCCCTGGAAAAAATCAAAATTATGATTGTACCAATCTTCATGAAACTTTTAGGATATGATAACAATAATAGCTTTGACAGTTTTCTGTTTGAGCTTTGTGGTAAGCACGACATTATGCCAATAGAGTCTGAAGTTTATTTCTCTGAGCTCTTTGAGCAATGCCCTTTGCTCTTTTTTCTTCTTCTTGAAACCTTGAATCCTTTCTTGCTGATGAGCACTCCATTGTTCTATATGGGCCTTTTCTCTCTTCAACTATCTCATTGTCTTCTGGAGTTCCTTGATCCTTTCTCTATCAATTCTGACTTTAACCTTGAATTTGGGGAACTCTTCAGAAGGTGCAGGCTCATTCAAATTTATGGCAACCTTGGGTTCTCTTAATTTAACTTGGTATTTAGAAACCAATCCTGAGTTGTGTTCTTCATCAGAACTTATTGAATCCATGGCTTCAGGCATATCTGATATGTGATATGAATCTACAAGGAAACCCTTTTTATTTTCAGGGATCTCACTGATACCTTTAGCAATTTCTTTATCTTTTGCCAATCTAGTTGTAGCTCTTGTTACAGGTCCTGTAGATGATGAAACAATCTGTTTACCTCTTTTTGTTGGTTTCTTATGCAATGGAGGTCTTTTTTATTTTTTCCTGGTACCTTCTTTAGCATCTTCAGAGTGATCTTCTATAACTATGACATTTTCTTCTTTGATTGAGCGATTGAACATGGCTTTGGACTTCAACCTGTATTTGTTAGTAACCCTAGTAGAATTCCTTCTAGGGTTTTGAGACATAGGCATACCTTTATTATTTGTCCTTTTGACTGCAGTGCCTTTTTTACTGGTTGAAGGTAATTCATGCTTGGTTGTGGCTTGAATATCAAAATCTTCATCTGGATCTTCTTCCTCTTTAACATCTTCCTTAGAAAACATTTTGATTTCTGGATCCAATTTCGGTCTTTTACCTCTGTTATTCCTCGCCACCCTGATAGCAGGCATTTCTTATTTAGCAGGGGTTTCATCAATTGAAATATTTTGTTTCTATGCAACAGTCTTTTTTCCTTTGCCTTTCTTCTATTTGTTGGACTGTGGGTCAGGATTTAAGGATTGCATGAGCCATCTCCAGGGTTTCTGTGTTTCTCTCAGAGCAGACATGAATAGAGTCTTAATTAAGACCTAGTGAAACATGCTACTCTTTGCATTGGAGGAGTGTGATTGCACTCTTTTTGACATCTTTATCAAGCTTTTGAGCAGAAAGTAAGGCAAATTTAAAGGATAGTCGCCATTTAGATGCATTAATAACCTAATGTGGTAGATATAAATTAGTGAGAATCTGCCTTCGCAGGTGATATACCTGTGGATAACGATCAGAGAAGTGTGCCATTTTGGTCTAATCCAACTGTGAAGAACTCCCTTTCTCCAATTCGGATTTTGCTTATCTAGAAGAAAGAATTGATTGACAAACTCTGCAACTACATGCTCCTTCTTTCACCATTGTTCTCCTCCAACCACCAATCTACAAGCTTTGGCAATTGTTTGTTCTGTCACCAGCATTAGCAGCTTCCCGATCTCCACTTCGTAACCATCAAAGTTTTGTGCAAACTCCATAGAGACCTGTTTGTCGTAACCTTGGAAAGTGGTGAGGAATTCAAACCAACCAACATCTTTGAACCTTTGATCCATCTAAGGATAAGCTTCGAGAAGTTCGGCACCCTTGGGTTCTAATCTGACCACTTGTTCGCTCCTTTTAGGCGCCATCAAAACACAATGCTACGACTGGCACTACTTGGATTCTAAATATGCTACCTGCAATCTGTTAATATATAACTGTTCACCTGAGAAAACATCTACGCTTAAAATTCAGCAAAATTAGGATGAAGAGTGATTGTTTCAAATAATGATATTTGGGAATTGAATGATTTGAAATGAGTCCTTTGTAGGTACATAAAAATCCGATCGTGTAACAGTTTGAATCATCAAATGATTCAAGAGCCATCGTGGGACACATGCGAACTCTTAGTCCATGATTTGAGTAATCATAACGGAATCTGGGTGGTGGGCGCATATTAAGGCATGATTATATTTGCACTACGAGAATAATGCTATTCTAGTAATGCTATTAATGACTTAGCATAACTTGAATTTGTAAAGTTCAAACAGGCATATGAAGTGACACATCATTCAAAACCATGTCTTTAAACTCCAAACTTAAAGAAATTATCCAAAAAGCTAAAATGCAAACCATAACAAGATGAAAACAATGATTTAAGTCAAATGAAAACAGATAATGAAGTAAGGGTAGGAAAGGTTTAGGATTAGGATTTCTCACTAAATCAAAAGCAAAATTAGAGACTAACACTAGGAACTAAAGATTTAAATGTCATGTCATGAAGAAGTGTTATTATGGAAAAGTGTGCTCCTTGAACTGTGCACGCCCTATTAAAAAAAAGCCTTAAATTTTATGAAATATTCTTTACGAGTGATTAGTTTTATGAAATATTCTTTGCGACTGATTAGTTAATGATAGTAAGATATCACATTGTATCGTTGCAATGTTCATTATGTTGCAGGTTGATTCAAAGTAAACCTACGAGGTTGATGCTCTATTCACCTGAAGCAAAAATCCATGCTCATGGCCTTATTCCCTTAGTATGTGGGTTTATCCATGACGTCTTAGATATATTTTGCTAGACCTTTGATCCCTTGCACCCTAGTAATTTGGCTTATGCAAAGTCCCTTGTGTTTCTCTCCAACACATGGGAGGATATACTCAACACCTTTTATGTAAATCCTCGTATAACATTTTAATAGTCAATGGTGAAGATCCATTAATTGTAAATCTTCAAATTGTTTTAAGATGAGATGGTTTTGTTCCACTAAATTTATTGTTGGATAAATCTAACACTTACAACTTTGTGAGATTTGTAATCTAAAACAATCATGAAAATTGTTATGGTCAATATTTAAAATCATTGACCATAATTGAGATTTGTAATTTGACTTATACAAAGTCCTTTTTGGACTGAGTAAAAATTCGTTGGTTTAGTCTTGAATAATACAATCACGTTGGAATCCTCTGGTGATTATCAAATATTGTATTTCTCTCCAACACATTATGTTAGACTATACTCGACACTTTTCATGTAAATCCTCGTATAACATTTTAATAGGTAGTGGTGAAGATCCATTAATTGTAAATCCTCAAAATATTTTAAAATGAGATGGTTTTCTTCCACTAAATTTATTGCTGAATAAATCTAACACTTGAAACTCAATACGATTTGTAATACTTGAAACTTGATGAGATTTATAATCTAATAAAACAACCACATAAATTATTATGACCCATACTTAAAACTTTCATATCATAAAAAAAAAATGTGAAAAACCTCAAGTAGGTCCCGTGTCAATCTATTTTCTTTTAAATCCAAAAATAAAAACTTGGTGCAACTGAACAAAGATGTTGACAAAGTTCCAAAAACGTTATTAAAATGTGCAGAAAAAATTCTCTTAAGATGATACATGTAATAGAACAATTGAAACCAGACCACTCAGGAATACTACCACATAAATTGTTACTAAATATAATTAGTTAATGAAGTTGTTTGCATTCAAATCCATGTATACAAGGGATTGAGGATTTCCTATGTCTTTTGGAATTATATTATTGAGAATTTTATATTCAAGGGAAAGGTATTCAAGTTTGCTTAAATTGGAAATGACTTCATGGATGCCACTGGTGAACCTATTTTACCAAGAACTTGGTAGGGAGTCAAATTGGAAATGGCTTCATGTGTACTCCTTGTAAGGCCATTTGAACCAAGAGACAAGAAGGAGAGTTGTGAAAGATGGAATATACTCATCGGCTTGAAGCCTTGAATTATGTTCGGTTGTTAATCCAAGCGTGCCAAATTGGTGCAGTTTTATCTCCAAATTGGTGGAGATAAAACTTGAAATTTTAACTGGTTTAATGCTTAGAGTATACATAGAGAATTCAGCAAGCTCTTTCAAATTATCCAACTAAGAAGGTATACTACCTGATAATTGTTTGTGTCAAAAAAGAAAAAAACTTATGGAAAAGCAGTTTTCAAAAAGTAAAAATTTAAGGGAAAAGCAGTTTTCAAAAAGCAAAAATTTTAGGGAAAAACAGTTTCTCAAAAATGGAGGAATGTTGTTTTTCAATAGCTTAGAAAGTAGAGACAAGTATTATTATAATGTTTTTTTTCAATAGTTTAGAAAGTAGAGACAAGTATTATTATAAAAGTATTATTATAATTTTTCAACTGAGATTTTTTTTAGTTTAAATGTTCTACAAAATGGTGATTTTTTTTTTTTCGAAATTTGGGGAGAAATTGTTAGATCTACAGATTTGAGTGATTATTTTTATATAATTTAAATGTTGAATTTTTCATCATACTAATTCCATTTCTACATAAAGAAATGAGTTTTGAACAACAAAAAATAGTGATTTTGTACAAATTTTAATAACCCAATTCTGATAATAAAAAAAAATCATTTCAATGAAACAACACTTTTTTCCAAGACATTGCCCAACAAGTCAGTCAATGTATAATACTCCAGTACAATTGCTGACAATTGGATGGCTAGGACCGTCTAGTGAATTGAATTTAAAATCAAAAATCAAGATAAGATAAACTTCTCATCATACTTAAAAGCGGAAGGGATTGGACCAGTCAAATTGTTGCTTCCAATGGAGAACTCCTGTAGAAATGTGCAGTTTCTCAAAGAAGTTGGAATACTTCCATTCAGAACATTCCCGGACAAGATGAGATGTTTCAACCCAACTAGACTACCAAACTCTGTTGGATGCTCCCCGCCAACCTGTTCTGTGCAAGCCCGATCCATTGAAGACATGTGCAATTAGACAGTGATTTTGGCATAGACCGGGAGAGGAGATTATCGTTGAGATCAAGTGTCCCAAATTCTGGTGGAATTCCTCGGATCAAAGAATTATAAGAAATATTGAAAGTGCGCAACAAAGAGAGACTGTCAAGAGACAGTGAAAGGTCACCTTCCAATTGTAATCCAGGAAGGATTATGGCCATCACTCTTTTGGTCTTTTTTCTGCACCGAATACCATACCATGAGGATCATAGATTCTGTTAGTTTTCAAGAGTCCATTTGGACAACGATCCTATTGGGTCGGATGTAATGGCCTCTCTAAAGAACAGAAGAGCCTCCCAGTCCCTTTTATGCAGAAGACCCTCCTTCTGCAGCATGTTACGTCCATTCAAAACATGAGAATCAGAAGTTAATCCACCAGCCATGTAGTCAGACAAATATTGGAATTTATCTTCACTGCAGCTACAGAGGTTGACATGATTACAAACATCTATCACAATAACATTTTTATAATAATTTTCTGTAATTTTCTACATTTTGTCACCACTCTGTTAAAAAGTAAATAG
Source organism: Picea engelmannii (assembly GCA_009831015.1). Classification (NCBI taxonomy): domain Eukaryota; kingdom Viridiplantae; phylum Streptophyta; class Pinopsida; order Pinales; family Pinaceae; genus Picea; species Picea engelmannii. Next base: position 122,643 of record ML803380.1, read on the forward strand.
GTTAGCGGTTGCATTCAAAAATACAAGGAGATTATGAAGAGTAAATCATATTCATTGATTTGGGAGGACGACTAAGAATATTCCAGCATCTTTAATTGTTAACAATTAGATTAGAATTTTAGATTAAAAGATGATTAATTGTGCCCATTACCAATAGGTATACACTTTCGGCATAATAACTTTCTTTCATCTTCCACATTCTGTCACCACCCTGTCCTTGTGGATTATAAAAATGTTATTGTGATGATGATTGTAATCATGACGACCTCTGTAGCAGTGAAGACAAATTCCAATAAAAGGGGATTGAGAGGCTCTTTTGTTCTTCAGAGAGGTCATTACATCCGATCGTTGTCCAATTGGACTCTTGAAAACTCACAGAATCTATGCTTTTCATGGTATGATATTAAGTAATATTAAGCACCCTGCAGCTGCTTTCAAAGTAATGTGCTTTGTTAGAAATATATACAGCAGCTGTACGCTGTACTAGTGGAAAATTAAAGAGAAAGAGAAATTGTCCTGATTGCAGAGACATGGTGGTGAAAGAGTACGAATTTAAAACAAAACCATTCGTGAAATGGTTTCGACAACTCGAGTTTAAACCAAGCATGATGACAGTTTAGAGAGATTTTAAATCATATTTGAGAGACGATTTGTTCATCAAATTCCATCCCTGGGTCTAGAAAGAAATTCAATTCAACAGAGTTACAAAATCGCCGTATTGACAGGGACATAGAGTAGCGGAAAGTCACAGATTTCAATGAATCGCCGTATTGACCGGGACAGACGGCGAAAGTGGCAAAAATACAATGAATTGCATTCGAATTTCATTTACCAAAGAAGTCTTTGGCGGTGGATTCGCCGAGAGAAAGCGAAAGACAGAGACATTGGTGTATTTAGTAGAGGTTGTTTGGCCGAAACTTCAGACGATCGCACAACCTCGATCAACGCCAAATCCGCCCCTGACCAATATCATCCTCAGCTTCATGGTGGAATTTGAAAAGAAGTGGGTATTGTTATAGGTGTATATCTAATCTATTGATAATGGGCACATTTAATAGATTTTTAGTGTTTAATCAGTTTTGTATGAACAAGATTAAATATTGATGGAATATTTTTAGTCGTCTCAATAAATCAATGGTTGTGATTTCAACCATTAACTTCCTCACTATTATAAAAGTATCCGTTTACATCACATTTAAAATTTACTATAGTGGCTAGCTGATTGCCACTGAGTGATTAACAAAAATCAAGGTTTATCTCATTTTCTAGACCAACCAATACCTTTAAGCATTCACCAACCACAAGTTTGTGAATATACTAGTTGATATTATAATACGTCTCATTTTCTAGACCAACCAATACCTTTAGGCATTCACCAACCACGAGTTTGTGGATATACTAGTTGATATTATAATGATGTAGAAGGCTTGGATGCTTATTCCTCCTTTAAGAATAATATGACTTAAACTTGATTAATTCTAAGTTATTAGTATCATGAAATTCATTATTCAAAATCATTTTATTGGAATTTGAATGTTGATTATAACCAACATAAAGTCAAAGTTCTAAGTCAAGTCTTTCAAGTTTCTAGAAAATTGTATAGTGAATATGGAGAAGACAATTTAACCAATTCAAAATTATTTTATTGGAATTTGAATGTTGATTATAACTAACATAAAGTTGTGGGTCAAGTCTTTTAAGTTTCTAGAAAATTGTATAATTGGTGTTGGAGAAGACCATTTAATTAATTCAAAATCATTTTATTGGAATTTGAATGTTAATTATAACCAACATAAAGTTGTGGGTCAAATCTCTCAAATTTCTAAAAAATTGTATAATTGGTGTGGAGAAGACAATTTAACCAATGAGTGGAATGGTACAAGGAAACAAGAAAAAAAAATTGAAATCTCAATCTACATAGCACATTTTCATACTATGTAAACTCATTTTGTATGTAAACTGTATATTTGAAAACTAGTTTTTCCTATTATATAAACTCTTTTTGTATGTAAACTCATTTTGTATATTTGAAAATTAGTTTTTAAGTTTGAATACTCATTTTGGGAAAAAAGAGATCACTTCATGTGTTTTTTAAATGTTTTGTGCAATTTTTATAATGAATCATGTTTTGTTTCACATATGGGCAATGAGGCTATGCGAATCAACATAGTTACAAACGAAAGTAAAATAAAATAGATCAAGGGTGGAAAGAGAACAAATTCTTTATTCAAAGTTGGATAATTTCATTAAAAAAAAGATTATAAAGGAATGTGTGTTATGTAATTTGATTGGAGCAAGTATGGCAAATTAGCTCCATAATAAATTGAGAGAAACTAATGTAATAAAAAAACTCCTTTGGGTTGTGTGTCCTAATATATATATTGTAGGACATACATGCATTTTTGTGGCATTATCCAAATCTAGCATTACATATTGCATTTTTTAATTTTTAATTTTTGAAAAATAAGTTAAAATTGATGTTTAAAATGTTTTTATTAAAATTTCATAGTTCTAAAAACAATGGTGATTTTAAATTCATTGAATTCAAAAATCTAAGGCTTTGGATTTAAATGATGCTATCATTTCCCCTTGTATTGGAACATTAGTTTTGTTTTCAATTTGATTTTTTAAATTACAATTTTTTTAATAATTTTTTTTTGAATTAATTGATTTAACAGAATATGTTATTTATAGGAACGAAAATCAAACTGAATTGATTTAACATAATATATTATTTTTAGTTACCTAGAAGGTGGATGAGGGGTGTCCAAGATTGGCTAAGCGTGTAGTCATCTTCACGATTGAAATTATTCAAGTGTTTTTTCAATTTCTAGAGCTTCATGAATGATCCAAGATGAGTCAGAGGGAGCTGAAGCAATAACTTTGGTTTTGTCAAAGGAAATAACATATTTAAAATTATGGGAGTGTTCAACGATAACTAATTTTAAGATGTGGTTATGGGAAATGTTCACTATATGCTCTTTGAGACAGGCTTTGAATGATGTTAACAAAGAGTTCTCAGTTTGCATTCAGTTTCGTATTTCCATGTTATGAGAGAACACAATAGTCAAGCATATCGTTTAGCCAGTGAAGCGTCATCACTATTGAAAATGGTGTTGTCATTTATGTCAAAGGTAGATTGTGATGACAGGTCGAAGGATCGAACTAGACAAATAGAGGAAGAAAAGAATGCCCCTATGCATTCATGAGTATGTGTTGTTGATTTTCTGCAAGAGTTATGTGTTTACCCTAAAGGTGAAATGACTGTGCAAGAATAAGACAACCAGAATAAATTTGGGATGCATAGGCATGAAGAGAACTGGAAAACGAGACAACCCTATTAAAACAAAGGAATGAAATCGAGGAAGTAAAGAGTCGGATGCGCAGGCATGAAGAAAACTAGAAAATGAGACAACCCTATTAAAACAAAGGAACGAAATCGAGGAAGCAAAGAGTCTTATGGAAAAATAACTACAGTTTGCTAAAGTCAGATGGTGAAGAGGAAGCTCAAGAAAGAACTAAAGGAATGAGCAACAATGAGCTTAGCAAGAGAGGTCTCGGTTAACCAAGATCAAGTAAACAATGATCGCCAAATTATCCCACATACACAAGAAGATTCGACTTCGAAGGGTTTATAATGAAAAGGTGATTTTATGAAGTATGAATGCAAGCGGGCAAGCCCTTATCTAAAACAGTGGCAAAGATTAAATTCTTAAACAAAGATCGATGATGTAGAACTATTAAGAGTGTTGTGGTTCAATCAGGGTTCGATTTTTCAAAGTTCTTAGCCCATACCATTTTGAGACGCTCTGACTAGAAGCAGTCTGATGACATAAGCACTTGGTCGTAGCCCGAGGTCATATGGATAAGGTCGATAGACATCTAATGGATCGAGCCACGATAGCAGCTACGTGTAACACAATGACTAAACCATGTGTCATAAGCAGATTGGGCCATGTACAATCAAAGATCCAACTCAGAGTTATGAACAAGGCTAGAAGTTGTAATACCATCAGCATGAGGTCAGTTTCCATGTTAGGTACACGTAGAAGCCACAAAAATCGTTGTGCAAGCAGCTGAAATAGTATAGAAAGCCATGTCAGCACATCACATAACATACCAGTAACGAAATATCGGAGGAAATTGCAGCCATTGATTCGTCATAGCAAACAAATCTGGGTCATTGATTGGATGACAAGGCATCAGAGTGTTTAAGTGAAAGGATGCATTAGGACTCCGATGGAAGAAGCTATTAGTCAATAGGATCCGTTGGATTTATCAGAGTTGTAGCAAGAGAGAATCTAGACCGTTGATTGGAGAGAAAGGTGATAATGAGACTCTGATGGGAAGAACTCTGAGAGCCAATGATAGTCATTGATTTGGCTTGGCTAGCAGATCTATGTTGTTTGTTGGAGAAGTAATGATTAGAGTGGAGTGTGAGCAAAGGTACTCCAATAATGAGGGACTTCGAGAATGTTAGTGAGCCAGATCAACTGATCCACATCAGTTGTAATGTCGGAGACACAAAAGAAAAAAAGACAGTGCCACATATCAAGTGCCAAGTCAGCAAGGTATACGAAGAAGGGTGGGAAGAAGTGATGATGTCATAGTCACATCAGTGCTACATCATTTGTGACATCAACGTGACATATTGTGACAGCTTGACCGTCAAAGTGACAAGGATGCCAATGTGGAACCTAGAGTGTCCCAGGGGTGACACGTGTTAGTTGTTGATTGTGTTCAACGAAAGTGGGTCCCAATTGGATGTGGAGACTGTTATGACATTGTATCAAATCTGAGTCATTGATCTGGGTAGAAAGAAGATCTCCACCATTCATCGAAGAGGATCTGGTCGGAGTAGATTGTGTTACCTACATCAAAGGTACTCTGATGAAGAAGCCCCGAGGAGCAATCTAGATTATAGGTCAGTATGCAGGCGAGATGCAATCTTAGCCATAGATCAATCGTGGTCCCACCTGACCTACTCACGAGAAAATAGAGAGATAAGAGATAATTGTCATGCAAATTAAAGGATCGATGCAATCAGAGCCATTGATTCTATATTCTAATGATCGTTGGATCTGTTGATGCTTGTGTCATGAGAGTAAGATGGTTAGAGTGTAGTTATATTATGAAGAGGACAGGTTTCGACGAACATGACTCCATGAGAAAATGATATCAATTGATCTAATATTAGACAACCACTGAGCAACGAGGCCATGTTGAGTGTTTCAATACCCCGATGAGTCAGATATCAAGGAAACAATCGACGAATGAGATTAAATCTAGACCAGATCTAACAATGGTTGAGTATTGTGGTCCCAGGTGTTTGATAGGTCTGGTGGTCCCGATGAACACGATCATAGATCAACGACCTTGAATGTTTCAAGGACTGATAAGATGGATGTTGAGTGACAAGGCCCATGTTATGTGTTTTGATGGGTTGTGAACAATCGACGGACTAGATCAAATGGAGAGATGATCAAACGATTGATGAGAGTCATAATGGTATTGAGTGTTTGGGAATATCGATGGTTTTTATATGAAGAAGATCAGATCGACGATTGAGGATTAATCGCAGAGATGATCCAAAAGTGACTGAACATTGAGAACTAATGAACGAGATTACGTCAAACAGAAGGGAACCAAGACCAATTTTCATGGAGGTGTTTCAAAGGAATGCTACATCACGATTTAATAAAAAATGAGAGAACTCACAACCAACTTGATGAGCATGATTTGTATGTGGACAAATTATTGAGTGTGTGAGCTCTATAAATAATGATATAAATAATGATTCCCTAATCAAGCTAAGTGTGAAAAAGAGAAGTGAGAAGTGTGTGGAAGAAAAAGTGCAAAGAGTAGAAGCTCTGAGGTTTGAAAGAGAATGGAAGAAAAGAAGATATGAATGTCTCAAGGTGGTTGGGAGGTGCAAGGAATATCTAGAATTATGTAGAATGAAAGTGATAAGTTAGAGCAATGATTTTTTGTTTGAAAACATTTGAAGAATATTTTATGTATGTGTGGTAGCTATAAGAAGATAATAGATGGTGTCTATTGTGTTAAAATGAAGAGATCACTTGAGATAAATTGACCTAAGGGTGGCAGGGTGGAGCTCTAGAGAGGGTTGACGTCCTCATTGTAAATTGGTTCTTACATTGAAGGTTGGTGCCTTCTTTATCAACAAGTGGGTGCTTGCAGTGTAGGTTGGTGCCTACAGTTCTACAAGTTGGTGCTTGTAGCAAGGATTGGTGTCCTTGGAAGATTGGTGTCTGCAATTAGCAAGTGGGTGCTTGCAATGCATGTTGATACCTATAGTTCTACAAGTTGGTGTTTGTAGCAAGGATTGGTGTCCTTGGTATATTGGTGTCTTCAATTAGCAAGTGGGTACTCATTGTGACAAGTTGGTGCATGTAATCTTGTAAGTTGGTGGTTACAATAGGGATGGGTGTCACTCATAGGTTGGAGCCTTATACTGTAATAATTGAATTATAATAGAATTTTTTTTGTGTGGTTTTCTCCCTATTAAGGGTTTCCACGTTACATCTTATGTACTGTGTTTATCTTATGATGGTGAATGGGTTGTTCTATTTCTGGTTAATGTTGCATACTAATATTAAATT
>ML803380.1:129292-141926 GCA_009831015.1 Picea engelmannii
CCCCCCCCCCTCTTAGTACATTTGTGTGTTCTAACAATTGGATTCAAAGATGGTTCCTTTAGGAACAATCTAACCATTGGAAGGTGATCCTTAGTAGCACACATGGATTGGATGTCTCGCAATCAATTTTCACCGATTACACTCCCTCAAAAACTCCATCAATAGATGTAGCTGAAAAGGAGGCAAGTGCAAACAATACAATGGCCATGAATGTTATATTATCTGGCTTAGTGGATTTTGAAAAATCCAAAGTGGGACAATGTACATCAGCCAAAGAGCTCTTGGAAAAGCTACAAGACCTTTATGCTGTTAGAATATAATGGATGTGCTCGTTTTACCATTGACAATATCACTATTTTCACCCAACCATAGGCCGAAGCCACCCTCCGAGCACCTTAACCTTGACAGAGAATCACTCTGGAAGCAAGCCCTAGGACAGATAGATAAACAAAGGGTAGCGCACCTTTCCCCAAGGATAGTTCACCAACAAGAACTGATCAGATAGTCCAAAACCTAACCAAGAGATAGTCCAAGCCAAATGTGATCTGCTAGTTGTAGCAGCTGCAATGGCAGCTCTCCTCCAAACCCGTGCACAAAACTGGGCACTGTAGTGCACACAAGCGCTGCTCTGCAATTCTGAGACTGCTTGCCAGAATGAAGATTGGCCTCCTGTATTTATAGTAGTTCTGGCTAACTGCCTAGGCCAACTTCTCATTCTAGGTATCTGTTTGTTCAGTATATATTATTTCTTCTGGATGACTTCTTCTCTTGGAGGCTAATAACCTAATACAAGTTATCTTCTTGAGTCGATATGTCTTCTAGGGTTATTAGCCAACTCATTAGGGTTTCTTCTTGCTTCCCGGAGTATTCTATTCTCGTCAGGTTTACACGTGGAGGTAAATACCTCCCACAACTACCATAATATCAACACTCCCTCCTAGCTAGGGAGGTATTATAGGTAATGGTCTTGAGCACAAACATGTCATTCACCCGGTAGCATCAACATAGTTGTATATACTATCTCATGACTAGATCATGAGCACCATCATCACCATCAGTGTCATCAGCTGCATCATCTCTCGAAACCATACTCTATCTGAGTAATCATACATGATTCTCACTCCACAAAGTGACACAAGAACCATTTTCTGTCTAGGAAAACTCTATTCATTGGTCATCCATCTAGCTGATAATCATTTTCAACACTGCTGATAGTCTTCAAGTCAATTGGAACAATATCATTCAATATAACACAACTGTTTCTATACATAGTAGTACACAACTACAATCCATTGGTATACTACCACACCAAGTAGCACACAGGTACTTGATCAAATAGTGGAACACATCCACCATAGTAGTATACTATCTAGAGACATACAATCTTAATAACAATCATCTAATATCAACCTGCACAGAAACAATGTTATGATATAAACTGAATCATCTGGGCCATTCTTCCACTCACATCTATGATATCTCAGAAGATTAGTTGCCCTCAAAAAAGTAAGACATCAATGATGAGTTATATGGACTATTCTTCTCAAGCAATGAAAAATAACTTTCCTGATTTTCTAAGCCTAGACCATTCCCCACCCTAGGCCATTCCTCCGACACTAAACAAAGTGTAACCTGGAGAGAATGAGTCTACCCTAAGGAATGTTTGTCCCTGATTGTTGAACCTAGACCATTCCCCACCCTAGGCCATTCTTCTGGCACTAAAAAAAGTGCAGCCTGGAGAGAATGAATCCACCCTAAGGAATGAATGTTCGGACCATTTCCCATGTTAACCATAAGAGGAAATGATTGTCTTGCACCAACCTCCAAAACATACCATTCCTCATGTTAACCACAATGAGAAATCGTCGTTCGGTGAGGTGGGCCAGTCTTCTTGAGTAACCCTCAAGAAGAGAGACTTCCCTAGACCACTTCCCATGTTAACCACAATGGGAAGTCATTGTCTATGGTACATCAACAGTCTGGACCATTTTCCGAACTAGAAAATGTCTGTCCATCAGAAATCTCAATCCACTTTCCAAACTGGAAAGTATCTGCTCATCCTGGACCATTTTTCGAACTGAAAAATGACTATCCATTAATCAATAATACATCAGTGTTCCCTCCCAACCTGGGATTCATCTCTTCCTTTTCCAACAAGGAAGTCATCTCCATGAGCTCCATCTTGAGTACGCAAACTCTTTCACCTTGGAAAAAATCTTTACCAAAATGTTTGCTTATCTTCTCATCTGTGGAGATATGTATTGGAGAACTACTTTCTCCTTTCTGGACTTCATCATGGATAATGTAATGCTTGATTTCAAATGCACTTCAGTCTGGAACATTGGTTTTCTCTTAAGGGTTCATGTAGCTATGATCAATAAAGTATATCATTGTTGGAAAACTGGAACATATCCATGTGGCACTTCTTCTGTCATCATGAGATCTGATCTTCTGAGTAATCATGTTGATACAATATCTCTGTTATAGAAAATATTCACCACGCTTCTGTTGTGCACTAGAGGTTCTCCATCAAGTTATCTTCTTCCATATGCATACAAGGGTCTCTTTCTGCTATGCTTCAAAGTCTTGAGGTTGTTCTTCATACGCTCTTTGTTCAATTTCTCTGGAGAACAGTCTTTGCATTCATCTGATGTAGAATTCCAACCCATGAATATTGCAGATGATATAAAGACTCATGTAGAGGTATGTCTGGTTTATTGGAACAAGTAATCATCATAGTCTTCTCCCTCCATCTGGGAGGACCTCTAGCTCTGGATATTACAATGCTTGCATATATACAATGTTCTTCATCACAACTTTCAGTTCCTCTACTTGATTGAGTTCATATCAGGTTGGTAATCTTGTGATTCTTAATACAATGACTGTTTGTTTTGGCTTCTCTTTCTTTCTTGGAATCTTCATGGTCTTCTTGATGTTTTTCTTTAGCTCTTAGTTCCATGGAGTTTCTTATAGTTTCCATGCCCTAAAGATTTCACTTCTTCCTTTCATTATAGAATCATGGATGTGGATGGACAACCAGGGCTACTTTAAGGCTTCTCTTCGAAGACGACTTCTTCTGAGGTTGAACTGAACACGTACTATCTTTATGGATACTACCATGGATATGTACTTCACCGTCTTCAATGGATGATAGGATTATCTCCCTCCTAATCCTTGCTTCATGTATGAGTGCATATAATCGGCTCCCTTTGTCTAACAGATTCCACGCTTCCATCTGCATCCTTATTGTCTTCTGCAATATATAATCGACTCCCTCCATATAACAGAGTCCACACTTCCATCTTATTGTCTTCTGCAAAACATCATAAGTCTTTCTCCAATTTCCTCTTGATTGCTGACTTATTTCTGTCTTTACTTCTTCTAAGTCTCTTCATGATTGATTCTGATTTCGCTTGTCTTGTAATAGCTTCCACATGATTTGTTTGATGTATTTCATCCTTTCATGTGTATTATCTGACTTGTATAATGATAACAATCCTTATCTTGTTGTTCTTCCATAAGTATAGTTCTTCTTGGAACATATTATCTTCTAAGAGATAGATATACAAGATATGCAAACAAGATATGTACAAGAACTGAGAAGAGTATTTTTACCTTCAGAAGAAGAAGTTTCTTTCATCATGCTTAGTCTTCTCTGTAGGTTCCTTTTCTTAGGAAACTAATGCTTTGTGTTTCTCCTTCCTTTTCTTTAGCTCAGGACAATGATTCTTGTAGTGACCATACTTTCGTCAGTTGAAGCATTGTATTTCTGAAATGTCTTTCTCTTGATTTGGATTTCTCCTTGAACCAAACTTCCTTTTGTTCCTGAAGTTCTTGAATCTTTCTATGAAGGCTTGATCATCGTACTTCTTTTGGGGTTTCTCTTTTTCACTGATCCTGGATTCTTCTTGAGCACGAAAATTCCAAAGTTCTTCAAATGTAGGATACTCCTTCCTTGTGTTCATGCTTGCGGCAAATGCATCCCATGTCTTGGGAAGACCATTGAGTACTATGTTTACCAATTCCTTCTCTGAAATGATCTCTTCAATATCTTGTAGTTGATCTCTTAACTGAGATATCCTCACAAAGTATGATATTATGTTGTCGCCATCATTCATCTTCATGTCACAGAGCTCATTCTTTAGACTCATTACTTGTCTAATGTTTTTGACTGAGAAGAGGTTTGTTAGGGCATCGTACATATTCTTCGATGAGTCAAGATGGGAGATGTAGGGTATCAAGTGGTATTTTATAGAGTCCACTATGATCTTCATGGCATTGATGTCACCGTATTTTAACTTCTCCATAACTGTAGTGTTTTGCAGTTCCTTCTCTTTTCCTTCTTCAAACTCTGGTTCCACAATCTTTCCTTTCACGATATCCAGTACTTTTTTCTTGGCAAGGATGAGGTCAATCCTTTTCTTCCACTCTCTGAAGTTAGAAGCTCTGTCTAACTTGTTTTATAACTTCATAGAGTAAGTCATGGCTTCTTTGACTTGGTCAACCCTAGATTTGACCAAAAACTCAAACTTGATGTCTTGGATTGCTGAGAGTACTAGGAGATGCGCTAGGCTAGGGCGCACTGATCTATCTAGAAATTAGGTCAATCCCTTCGCTTAAGGTGCCTCAACGAGAGGATTAGGTTTTATGCAACTACAACTGCTAGTAACCCTAGCAATAGTGCTATGGCGAATGCTCCTGCTAGAAACCCTAGAAACAGTTCTTCAATGAGCTTAATATCCTTATGGCTATGTTTCCTTCCAATGGTTAGACGGAATGAAGGAGGTGTGGGCCCATAACCTGTTAGAATATAATGAATGTGCTCATTTTACCATTGACAATATCACTATTGTCACCCAACCATAGGCCGAAGCCACCCTCCGAGCACCTTAACCTTGACAGGGAATCACTTTGGAAGAAAACCCTAGGATAGATAGCCAAGAAAAGGGTAGCACACCTTTCCCCAAGGATAGCACACCAACAAGAGTTGATCAGATAGTCCAAAACCTAACCAAGAGATAGTCCAAGCCAAATGTGATCTGCTAGCTGCAGCAGCTGCAATGGCAGCGCTTCTCCAAACCTGCGCACAAAAATGGGCACTACAGTGTGCACAAGTGTTGCTCTACAATTCTGAGACTACCTGCCAGAATGAAGACCAACCTTCTGTATTTATAGTAATTCTGGCTAACTGCTTGGGCCAACTTCTCATTCTGGGTATCTGTCTGTTCAATATATATTATTTCTTCTGGATGAATTCTTCTCTTGGAGGCTAATAACCTAATACAAGTTATCTTCTTGAGCTGACATGTCTTCTAGGGTTATTATCCAACTCATTAGGGTTTCTTCTTGCTTCCCAGAGTATTCTATTCTCGTCAGGTTTACACGTGGAGGTAAATACCTCTCGTAGCTACCATAATATCAACATACGCAAAGCATGTATCCTTAGAAAGGTTATAACTGGACAGGGATAGAAGAACACAAGTAAGTGATATCTCAGATAGTGAATCAAATGCTAAGGAATCCAACACAGCTAGGAAGCCCTAAGGAGGACCAGGGAAATACAAAGGTATGCCTCTATTTAAATGTTTTATTTGTGGAGAAATATGACACATTGATGTTGAATTCTGGTATGCAAAAATAGAAATAAACAAAAGGAGAATCTATATTCCAATAAGGACAACAATTCTTCTAATAACAGTGGCAGTGAACATAAGATACTCTCTTCACAAACCTAGAAATAGAGATTGATAAAAACATAGATTCAATAGAATAATATAATCATGATATTGAAGCTGAAATGAACCTTGAAGCAAAACTCATTTGTTCTTTAGAAGAAATAGACAAACTCAAATAAAAGAATAGAAAAATGTGAGAAGTTGAAGGCAAAGATTGATTCCTTAAGAAAGGAACTAGAGAAAACAATTGATTATCTAAATAGAAGCTTCAGGTTTGATATGGGTACATAAATATTAGATAACATTCTCATTCATCAAAGAAATCCATTCAACAAAAAAGGCCTTAGCTATGAAAACAATCAAAATACTCTTGAAGAAAGTGCAAGCACTAAGTCACTAGAAAATAAAACTGAAGAGAAGCCAGAAATCTATGCAAATATTCTTAAAATCCCCAGCCATAGTGAAGACAACCACAAGGAAAGAAGGCTTGACCAGGAAGAGACTGATTCCTCATTCAATAAAAATAAGGCCAAGTTTAGAAGAGTTGTTGAGTCAAGAATACCCTTCACAACTAGGTATCATTATTTTTTTTTGGTTATTATTTCGGTTGCAAAAATTTTGGTCATAAGGCAATAGATTGAAAAATCTATGGAAGAAATAATTATATGAGAAATAAAAGTAGAAAACCTCACAATTATGACAATGATCATATGAACAACCAGACTAGAAGTTCTCATGGGACAATTGGTAGGAACTAAAATCCTTTTGCTACCCAACATTACAATGTTGAATGTTACAAATGCAATAACTATGGACACATTGCACAAGATTGTAGAAGAAACTTGACATAATTTTCTAGACTAGGATACAAAAGGGTATGGAAGAGAAAACAAGAAAAATAAAGTAAGCATGAATATGAGCAAGTTGGTATGCACAAAACAAAGAACATAATGCCATCACCAAACAAAGGAAAGATACTACAAATGTTTGGAAGAGGAAACAAATAGAATAAGAAAGGACATCCATGTTGGTGCAGACTACTCTCCCAGCACAAAATGAAATCTCAAGTCACATAATCAATCGACCAAATTTTGTAAAAGGTATGAGCAAATAAATGGATTCATGTAAAAATGAGAATTTGATGAAGGAGGAAGAAAATGTTGATGGTTCTAAGAATAAGGAGACTCCTTTGAAAAGGATGGGGCATGAAGGAGAATACCATGAATCTAGAAGCGAAGATAATGTGAAGGAAAAGGAACTAGTCTTGAACAATGGAAGACGATTATTGACAAGAGAAATAAGGCAGTGATTTCATCCTATCCAAGCAATCACAAGAGAAAATGACAAAGAGAGCCCCTAAGAATCCAAGTGAAGAAGGCAACAAGATCCAATCAATTCATGAAGGTATGATGAAGTAAGTCTCACAATTTATTCCATTTGTAATAAGGACTATGATAAAATAAGAAGCAAAGGAGAAGGCTCCCAAGACACAAGACTATGTAAAGGACACGATGAACTGTAATAATGAAGAAGTATAGCCTCCATATGTGCAAACCTTGTTCAAACATATTGGTGCAAGTAATAAACAACTCTCAATGTTATGGTATACAAGAATTATTGGAGGGTCCTATAGCTGATAATTTTTAGAGGATATGTGAAGAAATTCAGCGCACAATATCAAGACAAGATCAAACAAGACAAGAGACACAAGAAGTGGTAGAAAATTCCTAAGCCATATTCACAACTCCTTGTATTAATCTTAATGAAACAAATATATAATACAATAATGAAACCACCTCAATTTCTCTCACATCAACACCTCATCGAGAGATAAGGTAGGAGGACGAAAAGTAGGAATCTAGAAACATACTTAGGATAACAACTATATCCTAGTATGTGAAATATACAAAGGTGGTATACTAAGACTTCATGATTGTAAATGAGTAAGAAGCTAACACTATGTTGTAAACTGGTAGCCTTTGTTGCACCAATACACATAGGAGAAGCATAAACCACTAAGATATTCGGGCTTAGAAAATATGAAGAAAGCAAGCCCCATGTGTCTAAAGAAAGTAAAGATATGAAACCTTGATGAATTTTCTATGAGTTCTGAAAATATAAGATCTTGAAGAAATACTAGAGTTGCTTGCAAGAATAAGATCGGCATGATGAAAATCAAAAGTTGGAAGAGCCCTTTAAAAGACATGAATATATACAACAACTTGAAGAATCAAAACAAATGGAGATGACATAAGTGTGCAAATAGACAACTAAAACCGAATGAGAAGCAAGATCCAAAATTAAAAATTGATCACAACAAGTAGATTTATGACTCTTTTGTCATGTATTCCAACCTTTGTGGTTGAATGTGTGAATCCAATCATTATGTCAAGAGGATATTTATGAACAAAAGGAGCCTACATAAAAATAACCATGACATGATTCATAGAGAAGCACAAGCTCAGAGGGAGTTGTGATAACAAGGTTGTTGGTTGCAGAGTAGAGAATGAAGAGCACAGTGTAAGGGATAGCATCAACTCAGGGGGAGCTACAGAAAGAGAGAAGGGCATAGGCTCACGGGGAGAAAAAAAAATACAAGAATATTACTGGATGCAGTGAAGAAATTTCATAATACAATATTCCTTTTCCATTGATGTCAAAGGGGGAGAGTACAAAGAAAGGGGGATATTTGCAGAAAATGGAGAATGGTTGCATAGACTACAAGAGTTTAGTTATAGATTTTGTTGCCATCAATGATAAAGGGGGAGTTTGTTTAAAATGGTGTTGTCATTGATTTCAAAGGTAGACTATGATGACATGTCCAAGGATTGAGCCAGACGAATACAGGGAGAAAAGAATACCCTTGTGCATTGATGAGTATGCACTTTTGATTTTCTACAAGAGTTATGTGTTTACCCTGAGGGTGAAATGATTGTGCAAGAATAAGACAACCAAAATAAATTTGGGATGCACAAGCATGAAGAGAACTGGAAAACTAGACAACCCTATTGAAACAAAGGAACGAAATTGAGGAAGTAAAGAGTCATATGCACATGAATGAAGATAATTGGAAAACAAGACAACCCTACTAAAACAAAGGAACAAAATCGAGGAAGTAAAGAGTCTTACTACAAAATAACTACAGTTTGTTAAAGACAAACAATGCAAAGGAAGCTTAGGAAAGTGCTAAAGGAATGAGAAAAAATGAGCTTAGCAAGAGTGGTCTAAGTTAACCATGATCAAGTAAACAAAAATCACCAAATTATCCCACATACACAAGAAGATTCGACTTTGAAGGGTTTATAATAAAAAAGTGATTTTATGAAGTATGAATGCAAGTGGGAAAGCCCTTATCTAAATCAATGGTGGAGATTAAATTCTTAAATAAAGATCGATGGTGTAGAACTATTCAGAGTAGTGTGGTTCCATCAGAGTTCAAGTTTTCAAAGTGCTTAGCATATGCGATTTTGAGACACTCCGACCATAAGCAGTCTCATGACCTAAGCACTTGGTCGTAGCCCGAGGTCAAATGGATGAGGTCGATAGACCTCTAATGGATCGAGCCACGACAACAACCACATGTAACGTAGTGATTGGACCATGTATCATAAGTAGATTGGGCCATGTACAATTAGAGATCTAGCTCAGAGTTTCGAGCAAGGCTATAAGTTGTAATAACGTCAGGACTCAGCATGAGGTCAATTGCCACGTCAGATCTATGTCAACTTCCATGTGAGATACATATAGAATCCAATAAAATCATCACACAAGAAACTAAAATAGTATAGAAATCCACGTCGACACATCACACAACATATAGATATCAAAATATTGGAGGAAATCAAAGTCGTTGATTCAACATAGTGAACAAATCTAGGTCGTTGATTGAATGACAAGGCATCAAAGTGTTTAAGTGAAAGTCTGCATTAGGAATCTGACGAAAGAAGCTCTGAGTCAATAGGATCCGTTGGATCTATCAAAGCTGTAGTGAGAGAGAATATGGATCGTTAATCAGAGAGCAAGGCGGAAATGAGACTCGAATGGGAAGAACTATGAGAGCCAGCAATAGCCATTGATTTGGCTTGGCCAACACATCTCTATTGTTCATCAGAGAAGCAATGATCGTAGTGGACTGTGATCAGAGGGAATCCAATAACGAGGGACTTCAAGAATGGTAGTGAGCCATCTCAGCTGAGCCACATTAGTTGTAATGTTAGAGACATGAAAGAAACAAAGATAGTGCCACGCGTCAAGTGCCAAGTTAGCAAGGTATATGAAGAAGGGATGGAAGAAGTGATGATGTCATAGTCACATCAATGCCACATCATTTGTGACGTATTGTGACAACTAGACCATCAGAGTGACAAGGATGCCAGCCTGAAAGCTAGAGTGTCCCAGGGGTGACACATGTCAAGTGTTGATTGTGTTAAACAAAAGGGAGTCCCAGTTGGACATGAATACCATTATGACATTATATCAAATATGAGACGTTGATCTAGTTAGAAAGAAAATCTTCACTGTTCATCGGAGAGGTTCTAGTCAGAGTAGATTGTGTTTCCTGCATTAGAGGTACTTCGACAAAGAATCCTCAAGGATAAATATAGACTGTTGGTTGTCATGAAAGCGAGATGCAATCTCAGTCGTAGATCACTCGTGGTCCCACTTGACCTACTCATGACTATATAGAGAGACATGAGATAAATTTTATTTTGATTAAAGGATCGATGCAATCAGAATAATTGATTCTATATTTCGAGGATTGTTGGATCCATCGGTACATGTGCCATCAGAGTAAGATGGTAAGAGTGTAGTTATATTATGAATTAGACAGGTTTCGATGAACAATACTCCGAGAGAAAATGATAGCCATTGATATAAGATCAGGAAACTTCTTAGAAACAAGGTCATGTTGAGTGTTTTGGTATCGAGATGAGCCAGATATCAAGGAAAAAATCGACATATAAGATTAAATATAGACTAGATCCAACGGTGGCTAAGTATTGTGGTCCCAAGTATCTGATAGGTTTGGTGGTCCCGATTAACATGATCACATATCAATGGCCTCGACTATTTCAAGAAAATATCAAACGACTACTAAGAGACAAGTCCATTGTTATGTGTTTTGATGGGCTGCAAAAAATCGACAAAAAAGATCAAATGGAGATATGATCGAATGACTGTTGAGCGTCATAATGGTGTTGAGTGTTTTTCATCTCGGTGGTTCTGATACGAAGAAGATCAGTTCGACGGTTGAGGATTGATCGCATAGACAATTAGAGGATGGCTGAGGATTGAGAACCAGTGAACAAGATTGTGTCAAATAGAAGGGAACCAAGACCATCTTTCATGGAGGTGTTTCAAAGGAATTATACAACTCGATTTAATGAAAAATGAGAGAAGTCAGAGCAGACTTGAAGAGCATGATTTGTATGTGGAAAAAATATTGAGTGCATGAGCTCTATAAATAATTATTCCCTAATCAAGCTAAGTGTTAAAAAGAGAAGCAAGAAGTGCATGGAAGAAAAAGTGGGAAGAGTAGAGGCTCTAAGGCTTGAAAGAGAATGGAAGAAAATAAGTTATGAATGTCTCAGGGTGGTTGGTAGGTGCAAGGTACATCTGGAACTATGCATAATGAAAGTTATAAGTCAAAGCAGCAATTATCTATTTGAAAAGATTTGAAGAAGATTTTATGTTTGCGTGGAAACTACAGGAAGATAAATGATTTTGTCTATTGTGTTAAAATGAAGAGATAATTTGAGATAGATTGACTTAAGGGTGGAGCTCAAGAGAGGATTAAAGTCCTCATTTTAATTTGGTTCTTACATTGAAGGTTGGTGCCTTCTTTATCAACAAGTGGGTTCTTGCAGTGCAGGTTGGTGACTGCAGTTCTACAAGTTGGTGCTTGTATCAAGGATTGGTGTCCTTGGCAGATTGGTGACTGCAATTAGCAAGTGAGTGCTTGCAGTGCAGGTTGGTGCTTGCAGTTCTACAAGTTGGTGCTTGTAGCAAGGATTGGTGTCCTTGGTATATTGGTTTCTGTAATTAGAAAGTGGGTGCTTGTTTTGAGAGGTTGGCGCTTGCAATATTGTGAGTTAGTGGTTACAATGGGGATGGGTGTCCCTTATAGGTTGGAGTCTGATACCATAATAATTGAAATATAACAAAAATATTGTTTTTGTGGTTTTCTCCCTATTAAGGGTTTCCACGTCACATCTTGTGTATTGTGTTTATCTTATGATGGTGAATGTGTTTTACTATTTCTAGTTAATGATTCATAGTAATATTCAATGTTTATAATTGGGATAAAGTGAAAATTTATGTGAGATATTGATTCACCCCCCCTCTCATTATCTCGGTGTGTTCCAATAATCACTTCCTCTCGTCGTTTAATAACACATTTATTAACATCTCCCCTCATCATTTATTAACACATGTATCACTAATACAAAGTTTAGATTTCAAGTGTGGTGATGGTGTATGAAAGGACAATCTCTCATCTCCCTTGCATGCTGGAAATAAACTTTGTGTTATCCTTTGTATTCCCCATTGTGATATTACGCTTGCAAGGTAGGATAAAGAGGAAGGAAAGGGAATCACAGGAGGTTCAGGAAGCAATTTCGAATTCACTTGGTAAGCTTCTTTCTTGGTCCATGGATGGTTAAACCTCATATAAAGGATTTATTTTTTGAAGGTGTAAGTGGAATGCGATTTGTGTGCATTGGTATTTGGTCACTGCTTGGGTTTTAGCCTCTAGAATCCATTTTTAGTAATTCGATATAATCATATATAGGATGTAACTGAGTCTTAGATTTTGGGATTTAATTCATTTATTCATTGTGTCTATTTTGGGTCTTGGATGTCCTCTCTATGGGTTTTAATTTAGTGCATAGAATCTAAAGGGTCTATGAAAGGGATTTTTGAAGATTAAGCATGGGAATAGGAATTTCTGAATTTTTTTT
>ML803380.1:142026-153159 GCA_009831015.1 Picea engelmannii
TTTGAGTTTGTATTAGTTTTTTATAAATATTTTTAATATTTTCAAAAAACAATTTATTAAATTGATTTTTTTGAAAATTAAAAATAAATTAAACATTTTAAAACTTTTCTTGGTCTAATTTTTTGATTGGATAAAGAAGTTATCAATTTCTAGTAAATTTATTTTTGAAATGTAGAAAGAAAACAATATCCATGGAATTTTTTATAACTCCTTTTTGGCAACCTTTCAAGGACTATAGCCTCCCCAGCCACCAACAGGTCAGACAATGCCACTACTCAGCTCTGATACCATATTGTAGCGTCCCCGACCATCAACTCCACTATTGGGCAACACTACTATGTGGAACAATCTCATATATATATATAACATGCATATTTAATGAAAATTAACCAAACAATACAGAGTAATCACAGGATTACTGCTAACATACAGAAATAATGGAATTAACAGTAATTCATAATTGCAACGGAATACATGATACATTTCAAAGACACAAAAATGCATCACATATAAATTAAGTACATAATTAATACTTATCTTTTAACTAGAATAACACCACCAACTAAGTGTAGACCTTCCATAAACCTCATAGCCTTAGACTGTACTCCTCATCACTCTTAGCAGTAGGTCACCCCTGAGCTGGGACTAAGCTCCACTGGGCAAGGGAATCCTATGCTAGGCAAGGTCAACATGAAGACACACAGTTTATAAGGATGGATTCTCTCCCAGGAGCCACTTATGCCCACTGCTCACAGATTCTGATTCCCC
The DNA here is from genome assembly GCA_009831015.1 of Picea engelmannii. NCBI lineage: Eukaryota > Viridiplantae > Streptophyta > Pinopsida > Pinales > Pinaceae > Picea > Picea engelmannii. Next base: position 142,795 of record ML803380.1, read on the forward strand.
ACATGCCTGTCCGACCCCAGGAGTATACACCTTCACTGTCACACCAGACAGTTGTTTAACTGTTAAACCTCCCTTGCCTTGGGCTTCAGAAACAGGTCAGACTAGAATTCTCCGAACTCTGTGGCAGCTACAGGACCCTCAAGCTTAACCCCTCTTCCAAACTTTTATCCCCCTCTCCCTTACCTAGCCTTGTGGAAGCTTAGTCCCCCATCACTCTTTATTCATAGTCAGTCGACGTGCAACAATGTTTATATTTTATTAATGATATGCATAATTACATATACAAAAATCAGGCTCCTGGCCTTTAACACCTAGGCTCTTTGACCTAAATAACACATAAGCCCACCAACTTATATACACTTGGCTCACTAGCCTATAAACATGATTATAATACATAATATAACTGGGGCACGTCCTTGGGGTATTACAATCCCCTCCCCTTATTTTTGCACTGTCCTCAGTGCAACTTTTACACAACATCAACAAGATTTTCAAAATATTCAAAAAGATGCGGGTATTCTTCCTGCATAGCATCCTCATGCTCCCATGCCACATTCTCAGGACCGTACCAGGTCCACTGGACCTTTACAATCCCTATGGCTTGATTCCAGAGCTATTTTCTTTTCTGGTCCAATATGCGCACATGATGCAATTGCAAGACACCTTCTTGCTCCACCTGAATCACATTCCAATCGATAACATGATTAGCACCAAGTATATATTTCTTAAGAAATGAAACATGAAACACATTATGTACAGTCATGGATGCAAGTAATGGAAGCATATATGCAATGTATATATATGTATATATAGGAAATTCTAATAACATTATAACGTGTATATAACATACATTAAATAGAGAATTGATACTTATCTTTTGATTGAGAAGACCTTCCACATCAACATGGTCTAGGCCAAGGTACCAAACCTCAGTAGCACTCCAACCAACCAAACCTTAGCAACACTCCAACCAACGGTCTCTCATTCCCCACATGTATGTCCCACCCCAGGAGTGTACACCTTCACTGTCACATAGTCCATCGACTGTTACATCTCCCTTTCCTTGGTCTTCAGCAACAGGCTAGCTCAGGAAGTCTCAAAGCACCATGGATCGAGGAGTTCCAATTGCCCTCAGAGGTCTTAAATCAACATCTTCTTGAGCTACTCTTTGTAGTCAACATTCTCACTTTAATCAATATCATCTCATCTGCATCACCCACATGCGGTTATCATGAGAAAACATAAAATAATTTATTTAGAAACTCAAACTTAGTTCAAAGGGAATTCATCTTTTCCCCAAAACATGAAATTCTATTTCATAATTCATCTTGGTTGTTTCCATATTGTGAATGCAGCCATCCTTGTGGTTTTCCACAGGCACCAAACTGCATAGCATTTTTCCTGTAATGCTTCATCTTGCATACAACCAACAAATTGTCAATATTTTATGTACATCATAATTCAACATGTACAACACCTTATGCAATGATCTTAGAATTTCCCACACCTAGCAATTCAATCACAATTACCCAAAAATTTAAGAAAATAGAATGAATCGTCATTCTATGCATATGCATGTTCATAATTAATAACTGTAAGTTTATTATTTCAATTTTCTGAACATAAAGTTTTTGTAGTCTCTATTCCTGTGACTACCTAGCTTGCAACTTTCCTGTTGCAATGTTTAACAGTTCCTGAAATGTTCTCAACTTCATGAGTTAGCAACATTTCAACAATTAGTATAATTATTTCCATGCCAAAAACATATATACATGCACTCACAAAATGCATTCAACAAAGTGCATTTAATTATACAATTCCATCATGTATGAGTGCAACTCTGCCCCTTACTAGACATGAGTACAACTCTCAATGCCTATTTATTTAGTGCACCTTGCATTGAATTACAGAATGCTCTTTATCTCAGTCATGTATCTCACCATCCATAAGTTGAAATTTTGGCCAATGTGTTGACACATTCTCCACACACTTCCTATTGTCTTCCCAATTAATTGGATGCCTTCCTTTTCGACCTGAACACTACACTAAGAATATAATTCTATGGTGTTCATTAGTGTTAGGAAAAAGGTTGTAGCCCAAGTTTTAGTTAAAGGTAGGAAGATTTTAGTACATGTGTGGTTCATAACCTTTCCATATCCATACCTTGCCATATCCAACTAGGTCCTGGTCTCATACATGACTAGCTTACTGACATTCATTCCTATAACAAGTTCTTGTCCTTTAGTTCTTTGGTTACTACCCCATAACCAAATTAACATGACTTTCTACTATGTTAGTGTGTGCATTCAGAAGCTAAAAAGATTTGAATTAATACAAGCCTCCAACCTTTACCAAATCCAGTGGTATGCACTCAATAATATAATCATGTGATTTTATATAATAACTCTGGCTGAGGAAATTCTTACCTAAATTTCATTTCATCAATTATTCAAAAAGAGTAATAAACTCATACCTGCATGATTGCCATTAATAAATTTTATACTACCTGAATGTCTGATGGCAGTAGAAGCTTTCATGCTTCTTTTATCAAACCTATAACCAACACTTCAGTTTTATGTTGTTTCTCTCCTTATGTAGCAACATCATCAACAACACTTGCAAACATGCAAACATTCTTTCCTCTGGATAACCCAATCAAGCAATAACATACTTGTTGCCACAAAAATTACAGCAACTTCTTTCCCATGAGCAAATTTTCCTTGCTGATCCCAAAAGTCTTCAATTCGTCCTGGATTCCTAAATCTTCTTGTGCTCTCATTGTAGTCACTGTACATGACTATTTTTGTCCTGGGCACTTTCTAGCCAAATCACTCTTGCCTGCCTTTGCATTTATAGTCCCAAACTAAGTTGATATTAACCTTCAACTTCCATTAATTTCCTGGGTCCAACTATCCCAATATCGTACTTGGAAGAATCAAATTCCACACCAAGCTATTTTATAGACTTTGGATTCTTCAACATCTAGTTACTCTTCAGGACTGAACTTCTTCATCCCTTTCCCAACGGAATACTTTAGTACTTGAGGTTTTCTTGTACTCTCCGCTTCTCTTTTTCTAGCTGGACATTTATCTCATGATTTCTTCTTCCATTATCTTAGGATGTTCATGGAATTGAATCCATCCAGGAGTTTTTCCCTGTCTACTTTGCATACTTGCCATCACATATTATGCTGATTATTAATTTTCAGCATTCCATTATTATTTGGATTCCTCTGATTCAACTTCTACATGAATGAATTATAATTCCCTAAAACCTTCCTTCCTTATTCCCATTCTTTGCATCTCCATACGAACTTATGGTTCATGCATTATCATGTATTGCAGATGGATTTCTCCACCTAGAATTCACATTTGATGTGCAAGGATTGTCACCTGGACTGTCTTCCCCAAACAAGAATCCCATTTGGGGTTTTCATGTTGCTTATTGAACCCAACATATGATCCCACGACTTCTAAAAAATCTCAGATGTAGAATAAATAATTTTTTCTATCCTTCTTCTTTGATGCAATTCTTGTGCATCGATCTCTTTTCTCTGAGCTAATGGCTCTTAGATATTTTTTGGACCTTATCATAAGGTTCCCAGGTCTTCAATACCTCCCTGATGTATGTCGGAACTAGAAAAAACCCACGAGCTTACTTCCTAACCCCTTTTCCCCTTCTTTAACACAATTTTCGGGCACTAGTCCCTTTCTCTCAGTCCCAAACCCACGTGACCATGGGTCATGACCAAGAGCTAGATCAATAGGTGCTTACTCGAGCCTTCGGCTTCGAAAATTTTCAAAAAAAATACAACAATATCTCGGAGTTCTGGATTACCGAAATCACGAAGTAGAGTGGATCAACATTCCACGTCTACCCTGCATCCAATGACTGACACTCACTATGGAACCTCAAGAATCTGAGTTCTGAGACTTCGGAGTTTCGGGACTTCGGGAGATACCGCTGCAAAGATCAACGGTCCTCGATTACTTTGGGACTTCAAGTCTTTCTGACCAAGACCAGATCAAGGATCCTTCGACCTCCTCCTCGATCAACGATCGAGATCTCCTTTGGGACTTCGACGCTTTCACCCTCTGCTTTCCTTCGGAGTGCTTCGTACTGAGAGTTCCAGATCTGGCGCCATACTTCCACTTTCATATCAATGTCTGTCCAACAGAGTGAGTCTCCGTCTTCCACATGTCTCCTCATAGATCAATGATCCACGTTCCTTCCTTCAGATCAATGACCCTTAGACGTTTTGGGCTTTGGCACTTTGGGACATCCCGAAACACAACTTCACGAAAACCCCAAAGTACGATTCTCTGAATTTTGTGATCTGGTGACACCTTTCCAACCCAGATCAACAGATCCTAGCTGCTTCAACTATTCAAGCTTTGGCGATTTCAAACTTTCATCCTTCACGTTCTCCCGGAGTGATTTCACCCGAAATACACTGATTTCTTCCATGCTGGATCCAATAGTCCAGGTCTTCTTTGTTCCTGTCTACTTCCTTTCAGAGGTTTCTTCCCCCGAACTTCTTGATCTCTCTCCATGTGTCCTCCACAACGAACGGTTGTGATTTACTTCGGCCTTTGGGACATCGGGAATTTGTCAGTCTCCACACTTGCAATTCCCAAAGTGACTTTCTCTGAAGTCTCAGATCTTCTGACATGCATCTCTTTGCAACCGACGATAAGGATCTTCTTCAGCCTTTGGGTATTTGGCGATTTCGTATCTTCCCCAACCACAAACTTCTGAAGTGGTTCACTCTGGAGTTATGGATCTTTCGCCACCTGTCAGTCTTGACGATGGATGATCCCTAATTACTTCAGGATTCGATGAATCAGTTCTCCCATGCACACAAGGGTTAAGTCTCATTCACTTACCTTCGAATCCAACAGTTGTTGGTCCTTCGCGCTCAGATCCAACGGATGGGATCTGTTCCTCCTCAGTGCTCTCCTTTTCTTTTTTGGACATGGATCTAATGGTCCAAGCTCCTCCCCACAATAGATATGACGACTGCTATCGCTCCTCCTCCTGAGCTTTTGACTCCTTCCAACTTGGTAGAGTTTGTGGATATTCAAAGGTTTCATCCTTTGAACTTTCTCTTGCGAACCCAACTATCTTGGGTCTCAGTTGTGTCTCTGTTAATGCTATCCTTCCTGAGCTTTAGGACTTGGAATAAGTCCAACTCCTATGCACTTCTCCTATTATCTCTTTTGATATTTTTTATTTACTCAGTCTCTTAAGGGTCTTGACCCTTATGTTTCCTTTCAAAGGAAAACTTTGTGCCCTCCTGGCAACCTTCTTCTCAAAGCACACCTTGTTGAGCATTTTCTACAGAGTGTTCAACATCTCTATGAGTATTTTCCTCTCATACTCTTCTCCCTGAACTCGACAAAGAGTTCTCTTTGTGCACACTTGCACTCGCTCGATGCCCGCCTGGCAGAGCCCTATAGAGTTCTAAGTGACTCTATATCTCTTTGAACTCAACACAAAGTTCTTCCTGTGCACTCCTTGCACTTTTGTTGATGAAGGTTCAATGATATTTCTCCTGAGATTCTCTGAGGTTAACTTACCTCTATCAATGCACTCCTTGCAGACAATGTGCATTTCTTACATTTGAAAACTCAAAGAAGAGAAACAATTAAAACTTATTCAATACTTCACCAATTCACACATTACTTTATGGTCCAACACCACTTCAGTTGTGGTTTTACGATACCGCTACTCCTCTTGAGCTTCTTAACATGGCCAAGGTAACATCTTGGCACTCAGGAATGTTTCTGAGGTCCAAAATTGGTTCCTCCAGACACAAATTCCACCTGAAACTTTGGGTCCAAAGACCACTTATCCAGCCCATCCAGGTTTGGCGTTAAAACCTTGGCTTTGAAATTGAATTTTGTCTACTTTGACAACAATTCTTTCGAAAATTTTGCTTCAATTTCCACTAACATGGCCTATCCAGGCTTAGTGTTGAAAGCCTTGACTCTGATACCATATTGTAGCGTCCCTAACCACCAACAGGCTGGGCAATGCCACTACTCAGCTCTGATACCATATTGTAGTGTCCCCAGCCACCAACAGGCCGGACAATGCCACTACTAAGCTTTGATACCATATTGTAGCATCCCCGACCATTAAATCCACTGTTGGGCAACGCTACTACGCAGAACAATCTCACACACACATATATATATATAACATGCATATTTAATGAAAATTAACCAAACAATACAGAGTAATCACAGGATTACTGCTAACATACAAAAATAATGGAATTAATAGTAATTCATAATTGCAACGGAATATATGATACATTTCAAATACATAGACATGCATCACATATAAATTAAGTACATAATTAATACTTATCTTTTAACTGGAATAACACCACCAACTGCGTGCATACCTTCAACGAACCTCCCAGGCTTAGACCGCATTGCTCATCACTCTCAGCAGCAGGTCACCCCCGAGCTGGGACTAAGCTTCACTGGGCAAGGGAATCCTAGGCTAGGCAAGGTCAACAGGAAGACACACAGTTTATGAGGATGTATTATCTCCCAAGATCCACTTATGCCCACAACTCACAGACTCTCATTCCCCACATGCCTGTCCCACCCCAGGAGTATACACCTTCACTGTCACACCAGACAGTACTTTGGCTGCTAAACCTCCCCTGCCTTGGGTTTCAGCAATAGGCCAGACTAGATTTCTCTGAGCTCTGTGGTAGCTACATGACCTCTTCCAAGAGTTCTCACTTCCTCCGCACACTCTCTCACTCGGAGAGAGTCAGTCACAGGCCTAACAACCTGCTTCTTCAACCACAACCACCTCTCTCACCTGGAGAGAGTGTTGCACACAAGGCTGACAACCTGCTTCTTCAGCTCCGTTCCAGTACAAGGAGGACAACAGTAAGGCTCAACAAGGAACATATGACAAAAAAAGTTCACACTCAGCCAATGGAATACGTGGCCACAACAACCCACAGTTATAACACACACTCCATAGACAATTACGGTATTCTTAGGTTTCATAGAAGACAACAACCCAAACGGTTAAGCACGAACTCAGATTTGCAGTGTGGATAAATGGGGTTCACAGAAAACACATGAGACATGTCTCAGTCCACGGGTTTGCCACTGGTTTTCAAGGTGCGTGACAAGGAATCAACGCAGAGATCGAATTCAAACTCAAACAATTCAGAGGGAGGATGCCTTAGCTTCTCAAGAAAACATCCCAGGTTGGCCTCATAGTTTCGAGTTTTAGAGCTGCATGAGGTATGTAGAGATCAGATGTAGAGGCAACACAGTTCAGACAACGGATGCAAGAATGGAGAACGAACCCCCATCATGGCTCAATTCTTGGGTTAAATTGCATGTTCCTGGGCTGACACATGTCACCCATGAAGTTGCATGCACTCCATCAAGTATGCGTTCCCTTTTCCAGGAACTTAGGATAAAAATATACCTTTCACACACTTTGGATAATAATAAATTATTATTCAAGGACTTAAGCCCTCAAGCTTATCCCCTCTTCCAACCTTTCAACCCCCTCTCCCTTACCTAGCCTTGTGGAAGCTTAGTCCCCCATCACTCTTTCTTTGTGGTTGATCGACACGCAACGATGTTTATATTTTATTAATGATCTGCATAATTACATATACAAAAATCAAGCTCCTGGCCTTTAACACCTAGGCTCTCAGGCCTAAATAACACATAAGCCCACCAACTTATATACACTTGGCTCACCAACCTATAAACATGATTAAAATACATAATATAATTGGGGCACGTCCTTGGGGTATTGCAAGGACAACTTACTAATGTGATAAATTGTATAACTATTTTAATATTCTTATGCTTTCTTATTCATTTTCTCAATTTCTATATTCCATCCACAACTTATTTACTTTGTAAGTTTTTGTATTTGGTAGAAGCTAACCACTTTATGACATATTCACTTGTTATTCCTATTATTATTAGTATTGTTATTTTCAATGCACATCATACAAAAGAAAAGTAGGGAATCAAAAGTTACACAACGTATAATTAATAGAAAGATCCCAATGTGATTGTGTTTTCATACAATTGGCGACAATAAAAATTCAATATATTTACAACACAATTAATCATAATAACCTACTGACATTTTCTATAAATATATATACTTATCTTCCCTCAAATTAATAAGGATCATGATTAAGAACAACTTAAGTGCATGTATATCTTATTGATACTACTCCTATAAGTTGTAACAACTTGCATCCAATGTTTTTTAATGAAATCCATTCCATTTTGTTGATTTGCATGGGTAGTTAATATCTACAATCATTGAGTACTATAGGAAGTGATATGGTATATGGGGCTCAATCTAATGTTTTAACTTTGAACTCAAATTCTCCATTGTGTGTCTTTAATCCAATGATTGAACTAACTCTATCAAACAACATGCATCCCAAACTCCATAGTAGATGCATGACCAACGTTGATTTTGCAACTCCTCTTAATACTAGCCTTTTCATGTGCCTTAGTGTGCCCCTCAAATTGTCTCTCTTTAAACTAGTTGGGCTTTTCCTCGAAATTGAACTAAGCCACATTTTTCCTTGTTTTCCTTCATCATTATCATTGTCATTGTCATTATCAACCATTGGTCATGTTTTACACAACCGAAAAAGAGGTCCATCGAGTCTCTGTCTCTACAACCTAATACTTGGTCACATGAAATATTAGAAGGAAATTTTCCAAGTTCCTACCCCAAAATAACAAAGTTTTCTATAGGCTTATTAGCAACCTTTAAACATCTCAATCACCTAGATATTAGATGGAAATGTGGAATTATAGATGGAAAGATTGTCATATGAATCTTTGAGTAGAAATTAAGGATGAAAAGTTATGTTAAAGGTGTATTTACTTTAATTTTTATAAGATATATTCCACTCTATTAAATCATTAGGCATTATTAAAAAAAAAAAAAAAAAAAGTCTCTCTCGAGATTCTATCTCTACAACCTAATAAGGAACATAGAAGTGGTGGATATAGCAGCTGTCCTAGTGGAAAATGAGAGAGAAATCATCGTGGTGGCCACAGGTGGGAACAAAATGTGGGAGATTCAATTACTTTATTCAAATTCAATGACCGGACATTGTCATATCGGCCGAAAGTCGTGGAAAGTCGCAAATTTCAATGGATCGTCGCAATGACGCAAAAATACCAAAGAAGTCTTTGGCAGTGGATTCGACGAAAGAAAGAGAAAGCGAAACTTTGGAGTTAAATGATGCCATCATTTTGCCTTGTATTTGAACATTATTTTTGTAAATTATTCATTTCTTAAGAAATAGAGAAATAGAATATTAAGAGTGACTGGAACTGCGTTCAATATTTTAATTATTTGATCCACAAGTTGAGATCATCATGAGGAATTAGAAGTTTGTTAAGTTCAACTATTAATGATCTCCCAATCCATAAATAAATAGTCAATGATAATCTTAGCCGACCAACATAAATATTATTTCATGTCGTTATTATTTTCATTTTTAATTTTCTCTAGAACATGCCTCCATGCTTCTTTAATTTTGAATCCTTCATCTTTGTTGATGTTAGAAGCATTTGATTCTATTTTTAAGTGGCTCATGTTTGCAATGATTTTAGCATTTTCTATAGAAATCAGATGGCAAGTATTATAGGAATGTTCAGTCAAAGTAAATCTTTTAATCCAATTATGCTTTATGTTTGTGCAATGTTCTTTGAGTCTAATGTTTAGTAATCTTCTTGTCTCACCAATATAGTTTCTACCACACAATCATGGTATCATATAAACACCCTTCTAATGTTTTGGATCAATGGTGCCTTTAACACAATCCAAAATGTTTTTGAGAGTGTTCAAAGGAGTGAAGATAGCCTTGACATCACCTTTCCTTAGAATTCTTGTGATTTTGTCTGTTGTTCCTTTGATATAAGGAAGCGTGATTTTCTTTATTTCTTCCCGTGGTTCACTCAAGATCTGGTTTCTACTCCTAGCTCTTAAGGGGATTTTTTTGAAATGATGTTCTTTACATCCATTGTTCTTGAAAAATTGTGTCGGGTGATTAATTTCATATTCCACATGATCATTGTGTAAAACCCTAATTGCAAGAGTCACTAGAGTGTTAATGACCCCATGTTTTTGGGCAGGATGGTGATGAGACTCAACATGCAGATGTCTGTCAGTATGTGTCTTCTTGTGATAAACCTTGTGTGATAATGATCCATCATTCTTCTTTGAGATGAGGATGTCAAGGAATGGGATGTTGTTGTTTTCCTCTATTTCCATGGTAAATTTATGCTCTGAGCTTGCTTGTTCGGGTGATCTTTGATTTTTATTTTT
>ML803380.1:157214-175477 GCA_009831015.1 Picea engelmannii
GCATATATAGGAAATTCACAGAAGAAAAGGTTGAGGTGGCACCAATGAGACCACCAACATTGAAATAAAGTTGAATTAAAATCCATGAACTCTATGAATATTTCCCTAAAACATGATTCTTCAAAATAATACCACATAACAATACAAAACATAGATTTGATGTCTTAAAAAATTTGTTATTGGGACAAAAAAGTCTTGTAGGATAACAATAAAGAAAATAAGATTACATTATTGTTGGTATCAAACCCAAATTATGTGCATGTCATCTTGATAACAACAAAGATCCATCCTCCAAATCCCATGTTCATATATTTAATGCAAAGTAAAACAACCTTCTATCCATCCTTCTCCAGTTGTTTATAGTTCTTAAAGATAGCTAACAGGAGTGCTGAAAAATTATCATTTAATGGTTTTTCAATAAGGCTTGTATGTAGCCAATTGTAGAATCACTCTCTACTCTTCTTTTTTGTCAGACAACCAACATAGCGCCTTAAAACCCCCTCCCCCAAGTTTTAAAAGAATGTTAAGATTAAGAAACATTTTGAAGGAGTAAGAGAGAATTTTTACAATAAAAAATTTAAAAAACACTTTGAGTAAAACAAATCAAAAACAAATAAAAATAAAAATAACAGTATTTAAAAAAGTTAAGATTAATCATGCTCAAATGGATTACAATTTTATTCAAGAAAAACTAGTAGCATTACAATTTTATTCAAGAAAAACTAGTAGTTTATTTTAGTAGTGGTCAAGTGATTCATAGTAAAGTGGTTAAATTGAAAAACCTTCAATGCTCATACCCAAGGTTAAACCCCTTATAAAAATAGTCTTACCAAATTATTGTGACCAACAAAATTGAATACCACATTGTTGAGACAATTTATTTATCAATGGAGATATCATACTTTTTATATTCTTTAGTATTGAACATCTCCTCTATGTACTTTTTCTAGAATATTCCTTATACATCTATTTATGTACCTTCTTTAGAAGCTTTCTTGTACATAGAAAGTATTCCTTATACATCTATTTATGTACCTTCTTTAGAAGCTTTCTTATACATATTTCTATGTACCTTCTTTAAAAGCTTCCTTAATCTAGAAACCCCCTTATATACTCTTTTTACTCACTAAATATACATCATATAAATGAGTGTGGTCAAATATTTACGATATAAATGAGTGGTCAAATATGTATTCCTAGAAACGATTGAGATCCTTCTTGTTTAAATATGGTCAAGTTCAAACGATGGTCAAGTTCGGGAATTATAATTCTTCTTTGCTAATCAAAATTACTCAAAGTATGTTACAATGCATGCACAACCTACATCTTGGGGAATCAATAAAATTAAGGAACTTGAGAATCTTGAATCACTTCTTGGACAATCTTATTTTCTTTTTATTAAAGTATAACATTAGAGACATTGTAAATTTTATAATTACAAACATTGTTAAACTGCCTATCAATTTTTAAGCTTCAAAACAACTTTTCATTTTCTTTTTCTCTTCTCTTTCTTGATTAATAAACTCAACAATTCCATGACTTCTAGGGTTCAAGTATGGAACAAAGTCTCATTGTGGCACTGGAGGTGACTACATTTTTACTCCATACATTTTTTGTGGCCAAAGAAAGAAAATAAATGACATTGTTGTTACATTGTCATCTTGCTCTAATCTATAAAATTATGTGCATTGGGATGGAATTCAAAACACTGAACCTACAAATATTTATATAGCCAATGAAATTCTCAGTGATCAATATTTTCAATCACCATTTCCTCTCGACATTCTTTGTGATCTCCATCATAGGGTGAACTTGAGGTGGAAAACAATCTCTATATAACAAGGAGAAAATGCATTAAGCGAAGCCTTTTAATTCCAAGGATTCTCAAATTAATTGTGTTACTGAAAAGAAACATGGGCTTTGTTGATTATAAATCCATCAATAATTTTGGAATTTTTGTCATTACCCATATCCTCCCACTCATATTATTGTTTTCTCAAGTTATGTGTATTTCACCATTATGGTGGCCATTTGATCAAAATTTCAAAGGTATTATTTCGTTCAATTACAACGAGAAAAATGTTGTCAAATTCCATGTCGATGCTAATGGTATGGTTCTTGTTACTCATTTAAGGTAGGAAAAATTAGTTGAATCACTAAAAAATATGAGATAACTTGCATTATTGTTTTGCATGGATTTCTTCCATTTTAGTATGATCAATACCAAAATAGCATGCTTTATTTAGAATTCCCTTCTGGATACTACTATCCATTTCAATGAATGACTTGAAGGACTAGTCCTTAATGAATATGACTAGTGCCTACTAAATTATCTGGATGATAGTTGATAAAATTTGGGATGTTGTCAGGGATGCTAAGAGACCAAAATAACTAATGAATACAATCAATTGTATTTCCAACTTGTCAAACTTATGATGTGTTACAACAATGAAAAATGGTAGTCTATGTAAGCTTCTAAGTATTTAAACAATTATGCTTTACAACCAATTCATATTGTTGTGCAATGATAATGAATAGCCTCAAAAGTAATTACTAGCTTTGTAGGTCGAACATTACAAGAATATTGAGTCCATAGACAATCACAAATTGTAATATCTTTGAAGGTTCATTCATGTGTGATAAATTTACAACCTCACATTGCAACAAGGGTGAGTTTGTTCTTTCTTTACATTCTCTAGCATAGAGATGGGGTTGCTCATTATAAGGATTATAGTTTAGTTTCTATCAAGGAGATTCTTTCAGTTATTGAATTGTACTCCAACATAAAATAACAACCCATGAATGAAGAATGACTATCCCCTCAACTAAATGATAATAAATACTTAATTACTCACACATCATGACTCATGAGGCAAGGTCCAAATTTGGGTCAAACGTTACAATTATCCAAGGGAGGAGTATTATCTTTGTTAGGAAGAAAATGCATACGAATTAACTTTGTTTTCCTGTATGATCAAAGGGTGTTTACTACTTTCATGCCCAAAAGACTTTGTCACTCAACACTCAAGTCTAGCTAAAATTTAGAGGTAGTTAGAAATCAGTGAGAAGTTAGAATCATGGCCTTTACACTAGATAGAGGGATGTGAACAACTTAATGGAAGCTTTATATATCATGGATCTCCAACAAGAGTTATGAAAATATGTAAAATATATTGAAATAAACTCGGGATAAATTCTCCACAATTAGAAACTCATCTAAACTCAACAGAAAGCCAAAGGAAGGTGTCCTCATTCTATAAAAAAAGAGTGGGGAAGAAAAAACAAAATTCAGATTCATATTTACATAAAAAATAGAGAATTTGGTTATCTTTGAGCCTCATGCACCACTGAAATGCACATAAAAAAGAAAACATTTGTATTTATCATTTACAAAAAGTGGTGCACTTCAAGAATTAGGTCAAGCGACTCTGTAACTAGGTTTCCTATGATGGTTTCTCATTGATGCAAGAAGAGTAATCACCCAATAGACCTTCCTCTGAGCTATTTACCATTAAATCACGACAAGATACCTGACACAATCCATGGAGGCACCAGACAGAGGGGTGCAAACCCCCTCCTATAGAAATGCGACTGCAACGAGGGCTAGGGGAAATTCGAGCAAGCCACCCTTCGAGCTACCGCCTCATCTCAGAACATGAACCTCTTTTGATGGATCCAATAAAGGAAAAACAATGGATATTGATCTTGATTCCTCCCATTCAAAAGAGGCTCATATGTGGGAACCAAGTAAATGCCTTCTACAGGCACTGACAGCTCCGCATTACATAGTTAGCACCATAAAAGTAGGAGAGAACACGAAATATATGATATATCACACCTTGTTTGGAAAATTCCTCGACCTATGACCATCAGAGAAAGAATTGATGAAATGGATCCACCACTGGTGGAAGCCAAAGGGTCACTATGAGCTCCAACTAGGATGAAATGGATTCTTCATAGTAATATTTTCCAACCTTGAAGACAAAGATAAGGCTTTTGATGGGGGGGCATACTTCTTCAAATAAACCGACTTATTCCCAAGGTACTAGACAGAGTGCTTCGGCCCCGAAAATGAGGATTTCTCACATGCACCAGTCTGGATCCATTTTTACTCGCTCCCTCAAGAATTCTCACTGGAAGAAATCCTAGCACGGATTAGAAACACCCTTAGAATATATGTCAAATCTTCATAGCCCACTAAACAACATAGGTACACATCTTATGCAAGAATCTGTGTCTATCTCAATATTTCCAAACTTTTGTCTGGCTCAATAGATCTAGAATACCAGGACATAGAATGGATCCATAAAATTGATTATGAACACATCCCATTTAGATGTTGCAAATTCCATGAGCATGGACACTTGTTTAGGGAATTTCCTCTTAAAAATCCATCCAAGAAAGACACAGGAACAAGTGAGAATATAAAATATGGGTTTGGGCTAGCACCAGCAAGGTGAAGGCAAGGAAATCGGAAAAAGGTGCCCAATCAGGCCAAAACCCCAAGCACCAAAAATTCCTTTGAACTCCTCAATTAGCTATCGGTTGATTCTCCATGAGCCCAAGGTCCACAGGCCAATCAACTGACAAAGTACACAACAAGCCATCCAAAAGGACCAGTACTGGAGAAAATCAAATACCACAAAAATCACTGATGGGATAAGCGATCAACCAACAGAGGATGGAGGAGATATGGAAATAGAGTTGGATGAGAGGGAACTGGGAGGGGTAGATCTGGTTAACTTGGGAAAATCTTATCAAAGGAAGGAATTATACACCATACCCTTGGATCAACTCAGGAAGGTACATAAGGTATACTTGGATTCCACAGTAGGAGCAACATCCAGGGCTAACAAAGGCCTGAGAATTCAACGTGACCACCTCAAGGACAACCACAAAAAAGATAAGGATGAAAAGAAACAAGGTCACAAGTCTACTCAACAACTCATCAAGGAGGTAGGTAACTTCATGGTCAACTCTGATTAGATCCAATTAATCTCTGATAGTTTTCCACTCCTCACCACACTTCCTTCCTCATGAATATTATCTCATGGAATATAAGAGGTCTAAATGGAAGAATTACTTACCACCAGATGGACAATCTCAGCAGATTACAGAGTAGTAGGGTCAGACAATGATGTGATCATCACAAACATCTATGTACCCCCGATCCAATTAGATAAGAAAATATTCTTACAAAGCATGAAAGAATTAGGAAACATTTCTAGAGGATGTTGATGGGTTCTTGGAGGGGACTTCAACATGAACGTCTCACTTGAAGAGAAAAGAGGTGGAATTCGTTGGCTCGAACATGATTATGAGAACTTCAAAGAGACCATTAAGGAAATGGGTCTAATAGACATCGAAAGTAGTTATGGGGAATACACATGGACGAATATAAGATCAGGGACTCAACACATAACATGTAGACTAGATTGTTTCCTAGCCTCATGACACTAATGAAGGACTATCTATAGAAGTTAATGTCCTAGCCCTACCAGGCTTGGATTATTGGCCAATCCAGCTTTGGATGGACATTGCAAGCTCACATAGGAAAAATCCTTTTCACTTTGAAAATTTTTGGCTCAATCACCCCGACTTCCATGAAAATCACCACCAATGGTGGGAGGAGGTACCCATTTTACATGGCTCACTAATGTATCGATTTCAACAAAAGTTGAAATTTTTTAAAATGAGCCTGGAAATTTGGAACAAGACCACATTTGGAAACATCTTCCATGCCCAACAAATCTTGGAACAGAGAATGAAGAGAATCCAGGAAGAAATCATTTATAAAGGGCTCACAACGTAGGTACAGGAAGAGGAATCCCAAATTAAACAATAGTCAGAGGACCGAAAGGCTCAAGAGGAAATAATGTGGCGTCAAAAATCTAGAATACAATGGATGAAGGAAGGGGAAAAGAACACCAAAATTTTCAATAGAAAAATGATCCAGCACAGACATATCAACAAAATAGTGAAATTGGAATATGCACAAGGTCGATCCCTAACCAAACATGAGGACATAGAACAAGAAATGATTAGAAATTATTAGGATCTTCTTACAGAACTTCAACTGGACATGTCTGAAGAAATTGAGAAAATTACAACACATATTCCTACCCTCATCACCTCATAATAGAATGCAACTCTCTCAAGAACTTTCTCAATTGAGGAAGTCGACCAAGCAATGAAAGACGTCTCAACCGGGAAAGCTCTGGGACTGGAAGACTTCACCACAAATTTCTTCCACTACTGCTGACCTATGATCAGGGAGGATGTATGAAGAATCATAGAATATTCAAGACGATCAGGGAAAGTCCGGTTGGCCCTCAATGCAACCTTCCTCACCATTATTCCCAAGGAGGAGTCAACAACCCATCCCAAGTATTTTTTTCCTTGTTAGCACTCTGTAAATTTGTTTGGATGATAAAAAAAACGATAGAGGTAACCTACAAACCAACTTTAGAGATGGGTACTAGCATGCTTGGCTCAAAGAGGGCTCTCTCCTATCATTTGGTATTTCTTTGACAATTCAATGGCTAGGTTTTGTTGTTTTGGGTTTTTTTTTATAATTTTGCTGGCAAGGAAGGGGAGGGACACTTAGGCCTATGGAGTCAAACTTCTGAAATGAATGGAAGCACTTACTGGTTTGTAGAAATATCTAGAGGAAAGGCTAAATGAGGAGATAAATCTGAGTTATAATTTGTAAATTTGCAGAGTGTAGGAAGAAAAGAAAACATATAACTGCATCAGAGCATTAAATGAATGAATTCTGAATTAGTTAAGAAGAACTTAACACAGTTTACATTGCTTCAGCAGAGAGCATCAAAAGATGAATTATGGGCCTTTGACTATCCAATTTAAACAAAAGACAATGAAAATGAAATCAGAAATACATGAAATACATACAAAGAGAGGAGACAAAACTTAGATCACCACCATTAGAATATTTTCATGCAAACTTCAAGACTTTTGCAGGTGTATTCAACTCAACTTCATAAAATTACAATTCAAGTTCCGAATAGCTAAAATCGTGCCCTTGCACTTCTGCCAAATCTTAATACATTTGGAACTCCTAATATTTATACAAGTTTGAGTTCCTTCGATTTGAAACCGATTAAAATGATTGAAATGAAAGATTTCAGTTTCTGTAACCGATTATAATAATTACAAATGACAGTTTCGGTATTGGAACGGATTACAATGATTAACAAGAAAACGTTTGGTGATCCAGATTCTGACTCATCTAACGCTTCAATTCCGTGCTTTTCCACTTGTTCTGCTCTTCTCTTCCACCTGATCTTCCATCTTCTGTGACATCTAGCCATCATCTATTGGACCCTAGAAAACTGCACATTGTCTTATGTAGCCGTACTATCTCCTTCCATTGCAAGTCAAAAGGGATGTCATAATCTATCGTTTCTTTGATCAGGATCTCCAGGTCAATGCAGGAAGCATATGTCATGACTGGTAGTCCCATTTTAACTGCTTTGAACTGATTCAGAATCTCAAAGTCTGTAATGAGATGCTTAACTAATGTGGCTCCTTTCATATTTTCTTCCAGGGTTTTGAACTTGGAGTGATCCATTCTGCACTGAGTAAGGCGAGCATTGTATTCTTCCTGATCATACAACTTTCCCTTGCCATCCCAAAATGGTGGGAGACCTTTGATAAACAATTCTTCAAACAAATACTTGAACTCTTGCACACTTTTCTCCATCTGTGTTTGCTTGGTTTGGACTGATTTCAGCATGTTATGTTTAGTAATAACCCTCATGGCCTAGATAATCAATGTAGTCCTATCTTTAAATCCAATAGTCTGAAGTTCTACAGTAGGAATGGAGTTGAGTAGATTAATGGAATTTTGGGCCCATTCTGATGGCTTCTTTGCTAAAGTTTCATTTACAACAGTGCACCTGCTTCTGGATGTGATGGCCATGTTGTCTTTATCATTGATGAAATTCAAATACACTCTGAATTTGGCAGCTTCGACAGCTATAGAATCCAAAATGTTATGCTTGGCTCCCTGCAATAGGCCTTTTCCTCTTAATATCATATTCAACTTATATATCCTTTCTTGCAAGGCTTCGTTCTCCTTTTGAAATTTAGCCATTCTTTTATCCTTTGCTTGCATCTCCTACTTCAATTTATCTATGCTCCCTTTTATCCCTTTGATTTCTCCTTCTTTCAGGCTAACTTGTGACATAGCCTGGAAAATTCCTTCGGTGTTTGGACCAACTTCTGCAACATGGGGTACAACTACAACCCTGTTTAGTAATTCAGTTTTCCCTTGTGACCAATTCACCTTTTCTTGTTCTAGCTGCAATGCCCTAGCCTTGTAGTCCAATGCCTCTTAACGCAGTGTTTCATTTTCCTGTTCTAGAGCAACCAATTTTGTTGTTTGTGGATGCTATGTGGAATACATCTTCATTTTCTTCTTCAAGTTAAAATCTACTAGACTTTTATGTTTGTAGGGTTCACAAACTAGTTCAGGACTAGGGCCTTAGATTAGGTTGGAGAGAAAACTCTTCAAGGCCATTTAAAATCAAACATTGGAGTCTGAGATAGGGAGTGTCTAAGTCCAGTTTCGTGAAACTTATCTGGGACCCCCCTCTAACACAGCGGATAAAAACTAGGTCACATGCAGAAAGGTAGCGGAGATAACCCCTCCAAAGTCGGGCCAATCGTAGTGGAGAACACATATAGAGGGCTTGTTTTGGGATTCCGTCGTTTTCATTTGCCACGGGGCTTCATGGGTCTCGAATCCATTTGAGGTCCTCAATTGTCTTCCAGACCATTTGCTCTCGATACCCTTGAAAAGTTTCAGGCTTGATATCCTTCTCATTGTGGTCTACCCGACTTTCCACTGTACCTGCCTGGTGACTGTTCATGTGCTGGCAACCTAGTTGCCAATCTTTGTTAGGGACATACACAGGTGACTGTGGGGGTATACCATGGTACCTAGGACAGACATCGGGCCATACTTTGCAGAGTATACCCGGAGGGTGCTTCCGTGTTCGAGTTTCACTTGCACCGGTAAGTTGCTCTAGTGTTGGTTGTTATAACTGTTCTTCAAATTAATTTAGTGTTTGCTTGTCTTATCTTATAGGGATTATTTTGTAGTGGGTTTTACTTTTGAGTGTTTAGACTACCTTAGAGTGTCTTGGATCTTCTCACACAGTGGATAATCCTGAGCTCCATCGGTCACAAAGGCTTCTTGGTCTGCTGTCGGTTACACTGGAGCCACCCCCGCCACCTTTAAGGCGGAAGCTAGACCAACAAGGGTCTTTTGAAGCGACCGGGTTACAAACCAATGTGCCCGAACAACCCTCGGAGGAATTGACCATTTTGGACCTTGAAGAAACCGCTCTTGGCCTAGTTGAAACCCCAACCACTGATTTCTTAGCACCTTTTATTGTACCAATTCAATTTCATGAGCGCCAGACAGTGTCGCACACAACAATGGAAAAAAATGTTGTTACTCCTTCTGGGAATTCTTCAATTCCCACCACGGTTGTCACCACAGGAGAGTCGTCATCTCCTAACCTACTGTCGTCGATCCAAGCCACCATGGTCTCAACTGCTACTACTTCGCACAGTGGTCCGAACCCGTCTTTGGCGGTGAACACAACCCCTTTCACACCTAGTGCGACATGCCCTCTATTCTCATACGGTATGCCTAGTTCGGGTACAAGTCATGTACTTTCATACTCCACTTTACAGACTTTGGGTCTAGGGGAAGGGAGCTCTAGCGCTCCTTTGCAAGGTCACATGGGGGGAACTCATGTCCCTTTTAACGCTTTTCCTTATGGAGGAGGTCATGTCCCTCCTTTGTCCCCTTCACTCAGTGGCTCGCATCAACAATCCGCCGGGCAACCTACACACAATAGTTTATTTGGAGTGGGCAGTCAAGGACCACCTTCTCATAGTATGCCGGTAGGTTCGACACCATTTTCTTGGAACAGAACATTTGGTAACAACACCTTCTCGTTAGCCACTTTCCCAACTAGGGGCAACCCCATTTTTGGACAATCTACTCCTGTGCAGGGTACTATTCCTGCATAAGGGGAAAACCTAGCAGGACCTTGGAATTCAGGGCAAGGATTCGTTCCCTCCTCCAGAATGCCGATCTGGGGTAATGCTTTCCACAATCAATGGAACCCCGGACAAACTACTATGCCTATCCCCACAGGACCGGCATGGGGTGATCCTTCCCAAAGTCCTTCAAATACAATGCATGCCCAACAATCTATCTCCTATTTGGGAAATCAGTCGATGATGTCTCCACATATGAAAAATCCTTACGTTGGCTAGGGCCATGGTTTCTACTAGAATCTGGGCCGACAGCCAAAATTTTCCTGGCAACCTGGTGCCAGTCAAACTCCAGGTCCCTTTTTCCTAGGTTATCAGCAACAACCCAAACTACCTTTCCTGGCGACTTTACACTTGCCAGATTTGACAAGGTTGTTGAATGACCCTATTTGTCACGATTCGCGTTGGCCTCCTATGCTAACGAAGTTGCCTTCGGACATTCCAAAGTTTGAAGCCAAGCCTAATGAATATCCAGGAGATCATGTGACTACCTTTCATCTTTGGTGCTCATCTAACTCATTGAAAGATGACTCCGTACAATTGCAATTGTTTCAACGTACTCTCATTGGGAGTGCCACAAAATGGTACATTGAGCTTGATCGCTCAAGATACTCTTCTTTTGGCGAACTGGCGATGGATTTCCTTAACCATTTCCAATTACCTGTGAGATATGACGTTGGAACAGAGCTGCTCACTAATTTCTAACAGACAACAACGGACCATATCTTTGATCACATCCAAGAATGGAGACGTCGGAAGAGTTTAATCAAGGTACCAGTTCCACCAGCATTCCTGCTTGAGTGGTTCCTTAAGTATTTGGTCCCGCATTTATCCAAAGACATTGCGATGTCAGGAGTTTTCTCTGAAGAAGATGCCATCATGAGGGCTCAATAGTTTGAGCTCATCTATTCTCAGTCCGGTTTATTATACAACATCTTTCCAGATGCTCCACGTTCAATACTAGATAAAACTAGACAGAGAGTTGGACCACATGCCGATGGTATTGTCAGTTCAGCACAAACCAAGCCCGCTGAGAAATTGACAACGCAGTTGCAACAGTTATCCATGCAACACACAGCGGCCAACAAAACTACTACTTTGGCTGCTCCCCCTACCCAAACGTCAGAAGTACACACAGTGCAGTCGACTAACCCAAAGGCCACCCAGTAGCCTAAAGGGAAGAAAAAACAACGAAAGAAGGGTAAGGGGGATAAAAAACCCAACGATAATGATGGCAGGGACAACACTGAAAAATGGAAGGCGAGGTATCCATGCAATTTGTGTGCGGAATACCACCCGATCCATCTATGTCCTCAACTTGTAGAGGCCCAAAAATTTGTCACGCAACAACAACAAGAAGTGTTGACAAACCCATTTCAACATGGGCAAAATCTAACTCAAGCCTCTGCAAGCACGAAAGGGGGCAGCCAAGAAACCTGCCCACCTCCGAACAACCCCTCATCCACGAACATTTATATGGTTAGGGGTGATGCTTTCATATCGACTAGAGTGCACGATTATAGTAAACCAAGCGCTTCTGAGAAGGGTAAAGAAGCTAACCTCCCATCTCTTCCTCTACAGATTGAGAAGACGTTGGGAGAAACAATGACACACATTCCAAAAGGTGCATTTAAAAAAGCTTCTCATAACCCAAATGCAAGGGCCGCCCAGACCTACTTTGTGTTGGAGGATTTATCACAATCCCCTTGTGCGATGTCTGCTTTGGAGGTCCTCCAAAGTTGCCCTTCTCAGAGAAAAGCCTTGTTAACCGCTTTGGGCTCTACTGAGACTTGTAATCCAGGTACCATCATGTTAGATACAACTGACTTAAAGCCTCGTCTGCCTTACCACGTAGCATTTCAGGTAGTAGTGGCTTACCCCATGAAAACTTTTACACAAAATATCTTCTACACAGTGGTCGATGAGGGCGCCTCGACATGCATTATGTCATTGGCATGTTGGAAGGCCATTGGCCAACCCGTTTTTTCTCCATCACCTAATCTCTTCACTTCTTTCGACGGTTGTTCGTTCTGACCACATGGCATCGTTCCTTCTTTCCCCATGCAGTTAGGAGGGAAGACCATGTGTGTCAAAGTAGAGGTAGTCGATGCTCCCCTTGACTATAACCTCTTGTTAGGATGGAGTTGGACTTATGCTATGCAAGCTTTGGTTGCTACAGTTTTCCGGGTCTTGTTGTTTCCACACGAGGGTCGGATAGTGACCATCGATCAATTGTCTTTCTCCAGACTTGACCTAGCTTTGGGGGCATCCATGGTCCTGATGATTGATAATCCTCAACCAGGTGTCATCAACGTAGGAGTTGGTTTGTGCCCATCCTTGATGGGTACCTTCGATTACCCACCTCCTCAGGGCGATATCAAATTTATATCTAATCACCATAAGGTTGATATTTTTCAAGTTTCGTTGTTTCACACGAATTACTTCGAGGATCCATGGATTATTCCTTCCCCATCGGCCACGATGGATGAGACAGGGCACTCAGGCATGTCCATGCCCTTGTCTACCGCTGAAGTAGCATACTCTTTAGTCCAGGAAGCTTCAGCTAACACTGATCTGACTCCTGCACAAGAGTTAGATCCACTTCTAAAGCCTATTTGGGCTCAAGGTTTTCTCGCTAACATCGATTCGTTAGAATTAGTCTTGCCTTCTGATGAAGCAGTAATCAAAGCAATGAATAGTCTGTACAAACCTTGGGAAGATCTTCATCACATATCATATTTTCTTCCAGAGTTAATCCGAATCGAATCAGGAGAATTCACCGTGACCATGACGGGAGATCAGCCGTGTCCTATTAATCTCTTAGCTACACATGAAATTTATGATGAGGGCAATATGGAAACTATCACTGAAACTATACCAATCAACATCTCCCGAAACCCTGGCGTCGTGGAGAATGTCTTCGTCGGAGTGGATTGCTCCCCCGAAGAGATTCAAATCTACACAGATATTTTCAAAGAATTCCGCGACGTTTTTGCCTGGTCTTATGAGGAAATGCCAGGTATTGATCCAAAAATAGTTGAACATGAAATCACAACATATCCTAATGCCAATCCTGTTTGACAGAAGCTTCGCCCAGTTAATCCCAAGAAAGAAGTAGCCATCAAGATTAAGGTTGAGAAATTGCTAAAGGCAGGTTTTATCTATCCTATCCATTTGACTCAATGGGTGTCAAATCTTGTGTCGGTCAATAAAAAACTAGGCACGATTCATGTATGTACCGATTTCCGTGATTTGAACAAGGCATGTCCCAAAGATAATTTTCCAACACCATTCATTGACCAGATCATTGATGAATGTGATGGTTGCGAAGCCTTTTCTTTCATGGACGGTTTTTCAGGATATAATCAAATCCAAATCAAACCCAAAGACCAACAAAAAAAGGCATTCATTTGTCCGTGGGGTACATTCGCATATCGTAAGATGCCTTTTGGTCTTAAAAATGATGGAGCCACATTCCTGCGGGCCATGTCTTTTGCCTTTCATGATCTCAAGCATAGAGTCGAGGCCTATCTAGATGATTTAGCATCCCTATCTCGCAAGAGAACGGATCATCCCACACACCTTAGACTAATCTTTGAACATTGTCGCTACTTTAGGATTCGCTTGAATCCAACCAAGTGTAGCTTCTGTGTAATGTTAGGACGTTTGTTAGGTTTCATAGTATTAACAACATGGATCATGGTCAATCCTCTCAAGGTGGAGGCGATAATCCAGTTGCCCCCCCCACGCACAATCCTTCAACTTCAGAGTCTACAAGGCAAGGCAAACTTTTTACGATGCTTCATCACCAACTATGTCGAAATCACCAAGGGTTTTATGCGCTTACTGAAGAAAGATGTTCCTTTTTACTGGGACGAAGCCACTCAATGCTCTTTCGACGCATTGAAACACACCCTCACAACTGCACCTCTGCTGCGGCCACCTAACTAGAACAAAGATTTCTTATTATATCTGGCTGCCACAGAGTCAACCATTGGCATGGTTTTAGTTCAGGAAGATGATTTGTTCTCAGAATACGTGATCTATTACCTGAGCCGAGGCCTCGTAGGACCGGAACTCAATTATTCTCATATCGAAAAACTTGCGTTGGCAGCGGTTCATGATGTTCAACGGTTCTGTCATTATGTTCTGTTTCACAAGACCACCATCATTGTTGTCGTGAATCCATTCCAGTACATGTTGACACGACGGGTTATAGGTGGAAAAATTAGTAGATGGATAGTCATCCTCCAAGAATTTGACTTAGACTCCATTTCAGCAAAGTCCAAAAAGTCATTGGTCTTCACAGAGCTTATTTCAAAACTTCCGGTTGAGTCAGGTGACGTTGTTCCTGAAGAATTGCCTATCCGGGGAGATATGTTTTTGATCACATATTCAGATCCCCGGTACAGAGATATACTTATCTATATCCAGACTTTGAAGTGCCCCACTTCTACTTCTCGTGATGAGTGTCGGCGTATACGCCATCAGGCTAAGAATTATCTCATAGTCGATGATACATTGTATCGGAGAGGTGTAGATTACATCTTACGTCAATGTCTCACACATAAGGAGACAATCATCGTGCTCAACGATTTCCATACTGGAGCTTGTGGCAGTCATTTTTCTAGGTTGACAACAGCCCAAAATATTCTATGAGCAGGTTACTTCTGGTCGACGCTTATCAAAGATTGTATAGAATCAGTCAAGAAGTGCCATCCGTGCCAAATCTTCTCTCGAAAGATGAGGGCACATCCCGCTCCTATGTTTCCTGTCATCACAGTTGGTCCCTTCACCAAGTGGGGGATTGATTACACTACTTGCAACCCCCCTTTAGCAAGGGGGCACCACTATATCATCATAGCTGTAGACTACTTCACGAAGTGGGTCGAAGCTATGCCAATGTTTAAAGATGATGGAGAGACTACAACTCTCTTCTTATTCAACCAGATCATAGCAAGGTTCGACATCCCGAGAGAGATTGTTACTGACCATGGCAGTCACTTTCAGAACCAAATGATGACCAGATTAACATCAAATCTTGGGTTACGGCAAGAGCGTTCATCACCCTACTACCCCCAAGCCAATGGGCAAGTGGAAGCTGTAAACAAAACTCTTAAGACTATTCTACAACAAACTATCAACTCAGCGAAGTCAAATTGGCATTTGATGTTATACTCGACATTATGGGCTTACCAAACATCTGTTAAGACTGCAACCAGTTTCTCACCTTTTCAACTCGTTTACGGGCTGGAGGCAGTCTTTCCCATCGAATGTCAGATCCCATCTCTAAAATTGGCAGTACAATTATTGCCAGACACTTCTCCACTTGAAGAATGGTTAGTACACCTTGAGCAGCTCAATGCGCAGCATCGTGATGCGGCCCTGGACAATGAGGCTCACAAACATAAGGTCAAGTGTCAATATGATAGGTCCGTTCGTCCTCGGATTTTCTCTGAAGGTGACCTTGTCCTGGTCTATGACCAAGATAAGGACCCCGTGGGGACAGGAAAATTCAAACCCATGTGGTTCGGACCTTTCATCATAAAAGAGATATTAAAAAAGGGAGCTTATCATTTGGTTGATTTTGAAGGGAATGCTTTGGCGGAGCCTAGAAATGGGCTCTACATCAAGAAATATTACTCATAGGCAGGTCTCTGTGGGTAACTTTTTGTAACATATGTATAGTCTTTGTACTATTAATTTTTAGTTTCTTTTAAGTGTTATGGACGTGTCATTGATGTTATCTTTCGTCAATATGGCAGATCTCAAGTGATTCCAAGGTGTTCATTGGGTATGTAGACGGTGCTAGTCGGCACACTTGGAGGCTTGCCTCTGCAGCTTGGGTAATCTTTACACCTTAGGGCCAGTTGTTATCTTCCAGAGGTATATGCTTAGGTGACACCACAAATAATGTCACCGAGTATAGTGCAGTTATTGAGTTGCTTCATGACGCATTGTCATTGGGTATCTCTCATCTTCGGGTCTATCTCGGCACTCAACTGGTTGTGTCATAGCTAAACATAGTATACCGGGTTCATGATCCAACTTTACACCGACGATTCCTTAGGGTATGTCTCTTAGAATGAAACTTTTATTATATTACATATTTTCATATTCCTAGGAGATTAAACCAAATTACAGATACTCTAGCTAATCAAATTTTAGATTGGCATCTTGCACACATATGAAAGAACATTGACATAAGCATGTAAATACATTTTTGCACACGTGATCCATAAGACACAAAAGATCAAAAATCCATATATAACATCATAAAATAACCAAAGTACATAGATGGATGCAAGTGCCTCAAAAATGGGACTAATAAAGAGTCACAGGGCTTATTCCCTCAAAACATATATACAAGTAGTGCTCGTGGCACGTAAAAAGTCTAAATAGGTTCAGGGCCTATGGGCCCTGTTATAATAGTCCACAACATGGGCTAAACGCCTAAACAATCGGGCCGATGTTTGAGGTGCCCACACTACATGAGGCTGCATGGATGGTGGCAGGTCCTCTATCTCTGCCATCGGGACTGTGCGAGTGAGTGCAGTGAAGTTCCACTCAACTTGTCTAAGGATCCTCTCAGCCTCCCCGACTGGGAGGTTCCCTGCTACTGCTGGTCCCCCGGTGGCAGCTGCGGCTTCTGGCCGAGGATGAAACCTATTCCATGCATAATCGACAGGTCGCACGGGTCCCACATCTGCATGCAACAAACGTATACCCGTCAAATACTCTGGCATATAAAAAAAATGATATATATAACAAAAATGACATAAAAATTACATATACAAGAAAAAAAAAAAAACTACAAAGGTGGAGACTTACCCATCTCCCCTCGCTCCTCACTAGGAGGCATGGGTATCTCAGGATCTCTATAAAAATCTATCCCTGCATATGGGTAATCCT
Source organism: Picea engelmannii (assembly GCA_009831015.1). Lineage (NCBI taxonomy): Eukaryota > Viridiplantae > Streptophyta > Pinopsida > Pinales > Pinaceae > Picea > Picea engelmannii. Next base: position 174,222 of record ML803380.1, read on the forward strand.
CGATCACAGGGATCTACCATGATAGCCATGCAAAGAAGTCATCATTGAAGGAATCATTGGTACTTCCACCACCCTGTCGCGACAGTAATACTGCCCATCTAAATACTGCAGGAAAAGAGGCCTGATGTCCTCGTACCACTTCTCGAGGACTAAAGCTCAAAACTCTCTCAAAGAAAAATGAACACAAAATCGTCTCGAACCCGAAGTTCCTCTGTGTCCGTTGTCGGCAATCTATCAATTGCCTCTTCATACACTCAAGTACTGTGGTACTCTAGTCAAAAATCTGTGCATTCAAGCACTAGATAGCACAGTTCATCTGTGCGCGAGATGCCTGATGCAAGGCCGCTGAACCGGTAATCCGCCCAATAAGCAATAATATCACTTGTAGTGATAGGTTAGTAATCTTACTTATGGGAACCTAGGAGCTCAGACGGTTTGTGCCAGCCTCACAGTGCTGGGCTATCAGTTCCGCTATGTTATGCGGCCCCGCAGGAAACATCCTGAAATTGACTGGTTCCCCTCTCCTTGAGAGGCCAGTCAAAAAGTAGATATCCTCAGTGGTGGGCATCAGTGATTGCCCCTCTAGCATGAAGGCCTCTGCATCAGGGTGCCAGTAGTCAATCAAGGCATTCAGTAGCCTTGGTTGCGCTCGCATAAATGGACACAGGAAGAACTTAAGTAAACCACATTGCATCAACATGACCATGACATTCGGATCTCCTGCAACCAACTCACTAATTGCTTTATGCTCCCTTTCCTCCACTGGACATACATCCTGCCAACACAACAAAGTTCAAGAGGGTTAGTAAAATGTTTTGTTCTTTTATCTATAAAAGGAGGGGGTCCACACTTGCTATTGAGGTGACAGTCGCGTGTACACGTGGGCAGGCTATACTTTGCCCGAGTGTACACGCGGCCTATCCAGAGACAACCCTCGTGGACCTAGGGCCAACCTTTTAAAGGTCACTGCCCACCCAAAAAATGAAATCAAATGCAAAATTGAATAATCGAATAGTTAGATAGGGAAGTTTGTACTTACTTGGTCCAAGCAGAAGTTCGTTTCGTCCACTATAGCTCCCGGAATCACCATTTTTAGCAAAGGGGGTCTTTTGGTTCCAGAGTCAATTTCCAAATCAACAATGGTGATAATGAGCTGCCAGCTTCTATTTATATACTTTTTGGCCTCTTTTTGTCTCTTTTTTAGCCTCCCTTATCAGTTTCTTTATACCAAAAACCATTTAGAGTGATTCAGGAGT
>ML803380.1:180678-200287 GCA_009831015.1 Picea engelmannii
TCTTCAAAATTTTCATTTACATAATTATTTTGAAAAGGAGGTATTATTTGGTGATCACCCTGGTTCCTCTGATCTCTTTGTCTTATTTGTGGAACTATTGCTCTCCTTTGATTTTTGGGTGGAACATCAGCCTGCTCTCTGTTGTTAGGATTATTATCTAAAGACATCCTCTCCATGAGTTTCTCCATGGTCTTCATCATCAACTCAAACCTCTCTTCTGATGACTATGAGGTTGAAGGTTGTGCCTTGTCTTGAACCTTGTTCATATCCATGTCAGAGTTATATTTGATCTTTCCTGAAGCCATTAGATTTACTTCAAATTCTATTGCATCACTCATCATATCATCTAGTGAATTAGATCTTTTTTCCCTCAACAACACAACAAAATCCCTTTCAAAGGAATCAACATATCTAAGTTGAGAAGCTATAGGAGGAGGTTTTATTTCACTAGGAATTGAATTGTAGAATTTTATAAATCTAGCTGAAAACTCCTATACCATTTCATCAGGTGACCTTCTCATGTTGTTATACCGGGTTAACAACTGAAGGGGGTTTTTCTTGTCCCCCCACTTTGCAAGAAAACTTGTTTCAAAGGATTCAAAATTTAGAATACTTGCTATTGGGAGAGCTCTGAACCACTTTTTGACTTCTCCTGCGAGACTTTGTGCCAACAACCTCATTTTCGCATCTTCAAAATATACTTCTTATAGGTATACAAAATCATTGAACCAGTCTAGGTGTTTTTGGGCTGACACATTTCCTTCAACATCATACAACTTTATCCTCTGATTATATTCCCAGGGAAAATCATGTAACTGAGCAGGTAGAATAAGAGGGGAAAACCTAGCTTCCATGGTTGCAGTAAGAACTTGAAGTGGATGTTGGTTATGGGTAGGAATCACAAGAGGTTTAGTAGACGCATCTAAAATCAAATCTTGGAACCTCTTCTTATCAAAGATGATTTCATCCAAACTGTACTCGGATTTAGTTTTGAATAGAATTTGCTCAAATTTCAAATCAAAATCAAGGTCTTCAATGATTTTCACTCCATCTTTGGAAAAGGATAGATATATTTCTAGACACAAAACTGGGATTATTGGATTTTCTTTTCTTTTGTGTATAATTTTCTCATGATCAGACATGGGGATTACTACTTCTGGGTCTGGATTTATTCTGGTATGAATTCTCTTGGGAGCCAAGATTTCTAGCTCAAACTACTTTATGCTACTGGTATCTTTATAATGGAGTCGCCAGGGTAAATTTAGTCTAATTCAATAAGGTGTTTGATTCACTGTCACCCTCAGGAATCAAATTTGAAGCTTTAAGTCATTCTCTTCCCAGGGAATATTTCACTTTCAATACCTAACAACGACACAAAAATGTCAGCACTCTATAAATTTGTTCGAATGATTAAAAAAACAACAGAGGTAACCTAAAAACTAACTTTAGATATGGGTACTAGCTTGCTCAGCTCAGAGAGGGATCTCTCCTGTCACTTGGTATTTCTTTGACAATTCAATGGCTAGGTTTTTTTTTTTTTTTTTTGCAAATGAGTGTGAGAATCTATATTATTGTAGAAAATTATGGTACAAACAAGATGCAGGGACTACCAAGATCTTCTAGAATGGAAACTAGATATGGGGTCCCAGGGATGAAATTTCTAATATAGCAGGGTAGGCCTAGGTCGCCACCATGGGAAACTGACCCAAACCTCCTTAATCTAGTTTGAAAAACGCCAACATAACGAAAATAGAGAAAGCATAAGCATAGTGGGATTAGCTCCTACACTGAGAGAGTTGACCAGGGCTCGTCCTGTGCTAGTCTAGGTCAATGGGGTTCTCTTCATCTCCTTCTTGCCTTGTCTCGTTCTCCTCCCTTTGCTCCACTAGGTGTATCTTTCTGCTGCACATTGGGGTTCGATTTCTGTCAGCTGCAGTAATGTTTATATGGTGGACATAGCGTAAATAGAGCTAGAATTTCCATGCCATCCACTCCAGTTTTTCCTGCTGGCTTCTCTGGTCCTCCACAAGTCTTTTTTCCCCCGTCTCTAGGTTACTGAGGCAGTTCGAAATACCTGTAAGTACCTTCTTTCATTCTCTAGTTTCTGTCCTGTTGGGCTCCCTCCGGTCCACACACATCTTACCTATCAACAATTTTGTTCTCCAGGTCTCCTCCACCGTCCTATGGTAGAGAGTTGTCATGGGATGTGTGGCTTCGAGGTCCCTTATCCCCCTCGCTTCATGAGTTAGTTTTTTCCAGGATTTTCCCCTGCAAGCATTATTGATTTTTCTCTCCCATATTTTGATAATCGTCTTCCCCTTTATGTCTACCTGCTTGAGGAAGGTACTCTTTACTTGCCTGGCCGCCTGTTTGATTCTTGTCATCCTCCGGGAATTCTATGGAGGTTCAATCCCCTGGGGGCCTCTCTTATTGTTGGTTTTCTTCATGTGTACCATCTTCGCTTGCACTTGGTAGTTTTTATGTTGGGTTCTTCCTTTGTTATGCTTCACCTCTTTCTGGTATGCAAGGTGGCCCCTGTAACTGCTTTGCTCCGGTCTGTGGTTATTTTTATTATACCTTCTTTTATGGAGCCAACTCGGCTGTAGTCCCGTCCTTGTAATCATGGCCTACTCATCAAGGTGGTCCTTCTGGTTAGTATCCTCTGTTCTAGAGCGTGTGCACTTGATGACCTTGTCGTAATCCTTGCACCAATGCTTTTCCCTATGCATTGTACGCCATTCATTTCTCTGTCCCATAATGGTACTTGTGTGAGGTGTGCCCAGACTTGGCCCTGGTGAACCCTTTCATCCTTCATCCTTCGCCGCCTGCGGGATATCTATTCTACTTTCCCACGGGTAGCCTCTGTACTTTTTTGTATTGATAGGACCATGGTGTCGTGATTTCTCTTGATGTGTGATCTGTGTCTACATTTGTAGCCTTGTTTGATTGGTGGGAAATCAGATTCTACCTGGGACCTACATTCCCTTTAGTGCTTGTTGCACCTCCATTCTTGCCGTAATATTTCGTACTACTACTGTTGTCCCAGTCTTTTGCCAAAAGTTGGGTGAAATCTGCTCAGAATTGACCTTGCAGGATGTTGCTCTAGATTGTGTTGAGTTATGGACCTTCGTTATCGACCCCCTCATTCGCTATTCTATCTGCCAGTCCATTTGCTGACCTCCGAACCCAGTGCAACTCCACAGTGATCCCTATCCACAAGTGCTCCTAGGTTTTTTGCAGGAGGTGGGACAATCGCCAGTTGCTCTGGATTTTTCCCATTCTGGTACCGTTTTGGAGTTTCCTTACTATGTTGATAACTAGCGCGGAATCTCCTTCCACTATGGCATTTGTCATCCCCTCCCGACTTAGAATATCCAGGCGAGTCTCCAATGCTCTGAATTCCATGGTGTTGTTGGTTGAGTTTCCCATACTTCTAGTATACAGCTGGATGATGTTTCCTTTATTGTCCTTGATTACTCCTCCAAAACCTATTCTCCCTGGGTTGCCTTTCATTGCCTCGTCGAAATTCAACTTGAGGGATCCTGAAGGTGGCGATTTCTAGTTGCGCTCACCTACTTGGAGATGTGGTGACCCTCTACACTGATTAGGGTTGCGTCCACCACTCAGGTGGAAGATCTCTAGGACTTGGGAATCCTGATCAGTGGGTTGCGCTCTACCTACTTGGTAGTTGCAGCTCTGCACCATCTCTTGTATCATGGAGATTATTGTTTCCTTGATCTTCCCTTCAGGCCGAATTTGGTTTCTGAAAATGCGTCGGTTCCTTTCCTTCCATATTGACCATATGATCATTCCTCGGGTGAGGATCCAATAGAGGTTCACCTCTTCTTGTTCGATGTAGTTCTCTTTCTAGATATTGATGGTTGTGGCAATGTTACCTTGGATCTTGTCGGACTGGCAGAAGGTACTTGTTGCCCAATCCCAAAGTTCTGTAGTGTAGGTGCATTCGTCGAGGAGGTGGTTTGTTGTTTCTTTCTGGGCTTGACAAAGATGACATCTTGAGGGACCTATGAATCCCCTTTTCCTTTGGTTATCCCAAGTTATAATGTGGTTGTGTAGTATTAACCATTGGAATAATTTTATTTTTGGTCATTGGGGGTTGTTCCAAAGCTTGTCCCAGTGTTTCGTTGGGTCTTCTTGGCCTAGGTTCGCCATATAGTGTCGGACTTAATTTAGGTTGAATTCCCCTCCATCCTTTTGTCCCCACCTCAAATGGCCCTCTCCTTCCATGACTGTTATGTTCTGTCTTCCCAGTTCCTCCTCCACCTCTTTTACTGTTGTTGTGGGCGTATCGTTGTTCTGTGGAATAATCTTGTCCCAGATTCTGCATTTGTTGCGGTCCTTTTCCTGTTTCCAGTAATGGTAGATGTTGATTTTACCTTGCGTGATTAGTTCCTGTTGGAGTATTCCTCTAACCGGGTTCTTCATCCTCGGTTCCTGTTGCCAAGAATCCTCCCAGAATCTATGTGTTCTTCCATTCCTAATTTCCTAGAAGTTCTGTGTCTGAATCCAGGTTTTGTTGCGCCAGGCTAGGTTCCATATGGATGACCCTTCCCTGGTTCCTATGAAGAGGATTCTGTCCTGATTGTGAATGTTCGGGGCATAATTTTCCTTCCATAGGTTTACCCAAGGTGTAGTAGTTTCTTTGACCCAGCACCACTAGAGTTTCTCTCCATATGCTTTATTGGTCATTTGTGGGTCTTGTAGCCCCAGGCCTCCTTTGCTTTTTGGCATGAAGACTTTCTCCCAAGCCACTGGGGCCCATTTTTTCTTTGTTTCCGCGCCTTGCCACAAGAATTCTCTTTGGATGGCTCTTATTTTCTATAAGATCCCCTGTGGAGTGGGGAAGACAGACATCATAAAGGTTGGGATTGCTTGTAAAACATACTTGGTTAGGATCAGTCTGTTTGCTAGATTGAGGGATCTATACGTCCAGTTTTTTACCCTCTCCTGCAATCTGTTTATTACTCCTTCCCAAGTTGACATTTTGTACACTTTGTCTGTCAATGGAACCCCTAAATACTTGGCTGGGAGTCTTTTTCGTTCAAAGCCTAGAATGTTGGTCAAATTCCTTTGGATAGCTAGATTGGTATTGAAGAAGAAGATCATCAACTTGGAGTGGTTGATCTCAGCGCCCGAGGCTTCCCCAAAATATTCTTGGATTCGTTTGTAGGATTTGGCTTCCTTGACCGTGGGTATGTCATGGAGTAAGGTATCATCCAGAAACTGTTGGTGTGCTGAAGTAGGGAAATTTTCGAAGGGTTTAAGCCCTATTATTTCCCCAGTTGCAATTGCGCTCTTTATGATCCAACTGAGGCCTTCCATCATCAGAATGAATAGGAAGGGGGATAGCGGGTCTCCTTGTATGATACCTCTCATGGGCCAGAAAGGTTTGGACGGGGCTCCATTTATTAGTAGCGAGTATCTTATAGTGGATACGAGACTGAAAATCCCGCTGATCCAGTGCTGGGTTAAACCCAAGACTTCCAAAGTCTTGACCATATAGTGCTAGCTAATTTTATCATAAGCTTTTGGTAGGTCCAGTTATATTATCATTCCCCCCTTTTTCTGAAGCTTCAAGGTGTGAATGATCTCATGGGACTGGATGATGTTGTCCATCATTTGTCTTCCTTCCACAAATCCTTCCCGTTCTTGCGAGATCAGTGAAGGTAGGAGGGGTTTTAGTCTATTTTCTATGACTTTGTACATTATCTTGTAAACCACATTGCATAGCGCTATAGGTCTGTACCAATCTGGGGTTTTGGCTTCATTTTGTTTGGGTATTAGTGTGATCATTATGGCATTTATTGCTTTAAGAATGGAGGAAAACCTTCTAGAGTCTTATACTACCTTGTAAACGTCATGTTTGATGGTTTCCCAATAGGTTTTTAAGAACTCCACTGTGAAGCCATCTAGACCTGGTGCTTTCCCACTAGGCATTTCCTAGAGAGCCTGGTCAACTTCTTCCATGGTAATAGGTTTATTTAGGGAGATGTTTTGTTCCTCTGTGACCAGGCATGGAATATGATGAGTTATCCTTTGAATGGCCTCTAATCTGTCTTGGTGAGGTTCTTGGGAAATCCCGTGGAAGTGTTTGACCATAGTGGTTTCAATCTCCTGATGTGACTCATGCTCGATTCCATCCTAGTCCTTGATCTTCAGGATTTTGTTATGGGCTCCTCTGGCCATGGTTGTTCTATGGAAAAACTTGGTGTTCTACTCTCCCTCCTTTAGTCATCAGATGTAGGAATTTTGACGCCAGAGTGTTTCTTCCTGCTGGTAGAGTGCCTCCCAATCTCGGGTCATTTGGATCTCTTCCTTTTTCCGGTCCTTAGTATAGCCTTCCTGCATGCAGGTTTCTTGGAGTTTTTTCATTTTTTATTCTATGTTGTTTTTCTCTTTGTTTATATTCCAAAAGGTATCCCTGTTCCACTCTTTGATCTTGTTTTTTATGTACTTAAGTTTCTTATGAAGTTTGAACATCCTTGTCCCTTTCTCCGGTTTCTCCTCCCACCACCACTGTTTGATTCTTTCCTTGAAAGTCGGGTGATCAATCCAAAATTTCTCGAATCTGAAGGGTCTATTCTTTGGTGTTGCTTGGAAGCCTTCTTCCAGTTGCATTGGCCAGTGATCAGATCCACCCCAGGGAAGGATGTTTCAATCTAAGGTTTTCCCATACATAATGATTGACTCCGATATAAGGAATCTTTCGAGTCTTGTAGCTACCTGAAACTGGTTCATCCGTTTATTGTTCTAGGTGAACTGGCCATTCTTAGTTTTGAGATCTACTAGCTCTGCTCTGTTGATGAGCTTTAAAAACTCCTCTGCATCTCGATCCAATCTTCTTGTACCACCTTTCTTCTCCACAAGTGAGGTGATGATGTTGAAGTTCCCTGCCAGGATCCAGTGGAGGTTGGGATTGAGATTTTATATCATATAGGTCTTGGATCATTCCTCTCTTTTCATCTGGCCTTTGGGGCCCATACACATTAGTGAAGAGAATCTCCTCTTTGTTTCCAATGATTTGCATGTGTACCGTTAGGGTGTACCTAGTTTCTTTGGCTGCTATTAGATTTAGAATTTGTGGGTTCCACAAAGTGAGAATGTCACCTGACCTTTTGTGGTCTTTGATGGCTACCATCTTGTACTTGCGCTAGTTTTGTTTACTGATTTCCTCCATTTTTTTTGTAGTGCATTTCATCTCTTGAATGAAACAGAGATCCAGTTGTTCCTGCTTTAGTTTATTCCTAAGGATTCTTTGCTTTCTTGGGCTTCTTAGGCCTCTTATATTCCAATTTATGACCTTCATTTAAACTTGTGGGGGGGAGTGGGGAAAGAGTTTCTTGATCTTACCCAAATTTATCAGTAGTGCTCCCAACGCCTATAGGGATATGTTGTTTGATTTCCTACCTTTTCCCCTCCTCTTCTACTTGGGTGATAGTTGTGCTTGTCCCTCACCAGCTTTGACTCCTAGGTGTCCTATCTCCCTATGTGTGCATTTTTGTCCTTTGGCTTTGGCTTCTTCCCGTAGGAGAAACATGTACTGGATGCGATAAAGTTTCTCTATTGGTACATTGTCGACTCCCTTCCTTTTCCGTTGTTCCAATATGTTTGGAAGGTCTATCCCTTCCCTTTCCACCAAGTCCCTGAGATCAGGGTCTTCTATGCGTACTTCGCTCGGGGTCATCTCTGCATCTCCCTCTGCATCTTGCATGGAAGTGTTGTCATCTTTTGTTTCTCCATCCATCGGGGTTACGCAACTCCCCTGTGCCGTCGTGTTTCTTGGCCGGTTGGTTGTCTCTTTTTTTTCTTGGTATCTGACCTCTTGAACTTTTGTCGAGTCACTTTCATCTTCTGTCCCTTTGTTGGTTTGGTCCCTTCCTTCCATTTTATTCTAGGTCTCCTGGTTATTTCTTGCTCAGGTTTTATTTTTCTTTTTATTTTCTCTGTTCCTGGGGTTCGGTGTTATAAACCCTTCCTCTTCCTGTTGTGTTTTGGGGTTTGCTGCTTCCTTCTTTTTATTAAGAGGGAATTCTTTGATCAAGTGGCCATGTTCATGGCATCTTCTACATCTAAAGGGGATCTGTTCATAATCTATGTTTTGGATCCATTCCTCATCCCTGAATTCCAGACTTATGGCTTCTGGGAGTGCTCCAGAAATGTCCATCTCTATGCAGATTCTTGTGTACGATGTGTATCTTCCTTTTAGGGTAGCTTCTAAGGTTTTCACATATTTCCCCAGTTTGTTTCCTATTGCTTCAAAGGTGGAGGGAAACCAATAGTCTAAGGGTAAGGAATAGAATCTCAGTCAGAATGGTACCTTTTTGAACGTTTCTTTTTCTGGGGAGAAATTTTATTTCTAGGGTTTCATGTATAGTCCAACTGATGCGTGGAAGTATGGACCTCCCTTGAAGACTCTATCTCTATCCTCCAGGTTAATGAAGACTGTTGTGAAGAAACCCTTCGATCCGACGTGGAGCTCCACTTCTCCATTTGGATTCTAGTGATATTTGATCCAGTTGCGTAGAGTTCTTTCTCTCGGCCATAACCCCATGAACTTGCATATGAGCGCATGGGTCTTCATCTAGTCCTTGTAGAGTTGCATTTGTGGGTCCTCCAGTATTACCTTGGGTATCATTGTTGTTTTGGGCTTTCATGGATTACACCCTTCTGTCCCACTGGCCTTCGCGGTCTCTTGCGTCTCATTCTGAGTTTCCTTAGTGTCTTCACCCGTGGATTCATTTTTTTCCTGGCTTTTTTCTTGACGCTTCCCTGGGTCTGATCTCGAGGTTCCTGTTGCTGGTGTCTTGAAAATTACGCCTCTTGGCCCTTCCCCTCTATCCACCACTATCTGTTTGTATGAGGGTGTCCCCTTACACCCCCTTTGGTGCTCATGTTTCTCTCTGTTGTGGCTGCGACTATCAAACCCTAGCTCGTCGCAATTATCAAACCCTAGATCTACTCTTGACTCCTATTCAAACCCCATAATATACAACTATCCATAAGAAGTTGATATCCAATGGCTAGGTTTTGTTGTTTTGGGGGGTTTTTTATAATTTTGCTGGCAAGGAAGGGGAGGGACACTTAGGGCTATGGAGTCAAACTTCTGAAACAAATGGAAGCATTGACTGGTCTGTAGAAATATCTAGAGGAGAAAGGATAAATGACGTGATAAATCTGAGTTATAATTTGTAAATTTGTAGAGTGTAGGAAGAAAAGGAAACATATAACTACATCATAGCATTAAATAAATGAACTCTAAATTACTTAAGAAGAACTTAGCACAGTTTAAATTGCTTTAGCCGAGAGCATCACAAGATGAATTTTGGGCCTTTAACTATACAATTTAAAAACAAGACAATGAAAATGAAATCAGAAATACAAGAAATACATACAAAGAGAGGAGACAAAACTTATATCACCACCATTAGAATATTTTCATGGAAACTTCAAGACTTTTGCATGTGTATTCAATTCAACTTCAGAAAAATACAATTCAAGTTCTGAATAGCTAAAATCATGCCCTTTCACTTCTGCCAACCCTTAATACATTTGGAACTCCTAATATTTATACAAGTCTGAGTTCCTTTGGTTTGAAACCAATTACAGTGATTGAAATGAAGCATTTCAGTTTCTGTAACCGATTATAATAATTACAAATGACAGTTACGGTATTGGAACAGATTACAATGATTAATAAGAAAATGTTTGGTGATCCATATTCTGACTCCTCTGACGCTTCAATTCCATGCTTTTCCACTTGTTCTGATCTAGTATTCCACCTGATATGCCATCTTCTATGACATCTGGCCATCATCCACTGGACCCTGGAAAACTGCACTTTGTCTTACCCAATCATACTATTTCCTTCCATTGCAAGTAAGAAGGGATGTCATAATCTATCATTTCTTTGATCAGGGTCTCCAGGTCAATGCAAGAAGCATATGTCATGACTGGTAGTCCAATTTTAACTACTTTGAACTAATTTAGAATCTCAAATTTTGTAATCAGATGCTCAACTAATGTGGCTCCTTTCAGATTTCTTCCAGGGTTTCAAACTTGTAGTGATCCATTCTACACTGAGTGAGGTGAGCATTGTATTCTTCCTGATCATAAAACTTTCCCTTGCCATCCAAAAATGGTGGGAGACCTTTGATAAACAATTCTTCAAACAAATCCTTGAACTCTTGCACACTTTGCTCCATCTGTGTTGCCTTGGTTTGGCTTGATTTCAACAGGTTATGTTTAGAAATAACCATCATGGACTAGATAATCAATGTAGTCATGCCTTTAACTCCAATAGTCTGAAGTTCTGTAATGTTCCCAAGCAAATTTTTTTCTTGGAAACACTAACTAACCACTGATTTGATTGTTTATTGTTGTGTATGTAGGTTGGCCATGAAAATTTCGGCCTTAGGGTTCATTCAGTTATTTAGCCACAATTATACAAGAAGCTTTTCAACATATAAAGATCTTCAACAATACACAAGAATGGAACCACAAACAAGATCTAAACTTTATTATAAGAAAGCAAGCGCCTGATACAAATAGAGAAGCAGATATGGAATAGCTTCAGATGGATTCAATACAATAATATGAGATGCATACAAAATGCTCTAGGAGATACAAATTAAGCCTCCCAAAGGCTACAATAGAGGATGAATGCTCCAATACAAAACTAAGGTTTAGCCTAACCCTCAAGCTGCTAGTACAACCTGTTGAAGACAATGGAGACCAAGGGTTCGACCCTCCTGAAGATGAAGACCCCAAGATGCTACTAGAATACTCCCAATGATAGATCAGGGCAATGATAGCCTCCTCCTGAAGTATGGATCCCAAGAAATGAATCCTCCTGCTCAAATTGCAGAAACCACAGACTGGTACGACCCTCCTAAAACCCTGAATATGACCAATAATTTGGCCTAGCTGGATAAGGGCTCAGAATCCACTGAAACTATCTAGGATGATATATCGGGTAGTCACAAACCCATGAGAGAAGTTTCAAGGTCAAATATGGGCTATATCCTCCTAGATCTGAAAATCACGTAATCACCAAATTGTCCTCTATCTCCCAAAGCCGTCCCAACCTGCAGACAATGATAGGGACATGATAAATCCTCAAAGATCCTCCAAATTGATGAGGAAGGGCCTGCAATCAAAACCCTAATGATGAAATCTCCCAAAGCTTCCTCAATAGGCTGGATCAAACTCTTTCTCAACAAATGGTGCGCCCCTGCTGGAAAATCCTAACTGGTACGGCCCTGCTAATCTTCCTGAATAGATAATGGATGTAGAATGGTGTGGGTGGATTATTTCATCCCTGAGACCAAGCTTGGAACAAGGTGAGTGGAATATTTCACCACTGAGTTGTTCTCTAGGGTTTGTAATATCAAAACCCTCAAAACTGTATGCTCAAGAGAATCAACAGGCAAATACCAAATATCCAAGATGAAATGAGAGGTGCGCCCTAGCCTTCTCTTTATACTTTTTTTTGTTTCCCTGTTGAGTTAAGTTAAACCCTAGGGTTAACCCCTAACTCAACCTACAACGCTTCTATTCCTTCATTGAGTTATCTTTTTAACTCTTTTTACCTTTTCATTAAGTCAACTTAAAAATATAACATTAGTTTGGTTGAATTTTCCCCTTTGTGTGAGACTATGGTCTAGTGGGGATGCCTAGACCACTAAGTCTCCCCAAACCTCCTCATCAAGAGTTGGGGGACATTACAGTCTCCCCTGCTAGAAATTGCTTGTCCTCAAGAAATTCCAAACATGTCTCACGTACCACCTGTTCATTCTCCCATGTGGCATCCTCAATGGGTAGATCCTTCCATCTGATCAGGTACTCTTTGATGCTTCTCTTCCTGAGCGTCTTCTCTCGAACCTCCAGTATCTCCTCCGGAATCAAAACAGGTTTCCCATGTTCTTCTAAAGGAGGCAACACCTCAATGGGTGTGATGTGTTGGCTGATTTCCCTCTTCAGGAAGGACACATGGAAGACATTGTGTATCCTGTTTCCCTATGGAAGATCCAACTCATAAGCTACGACCCCTACCTTCCTGTTTATCCTGTAGGATCCAAAGAACCATGGTTGTAGCTTCTCCGCTCCACTTCTTTTTATAGAAGCCTGCATTTATGGTTGGAGCCTTAGATAGACTAAGTCACCAACCTCAAAGGTACTCTCAACTCTGTGCTTATCTTCTTGGACCTTTTGTTGGTTCCGTTCTCTCTGTAAATGATCCTTTAGCTCTCTGAGGATGTCCTAAATCTTCTACACCCAATCCTGTACCATTGGAGCCTTGTTGTCACCAAAATAAATATCTATGAAAGAGAGTGGATCATAGATGTATAATTCCCTAAACAGTGTCATGCCTATGGACATGTGATGGGTGGTGTTGTACAATATTCTCCCAACTGCAACCACCTGACCCACTCTTTCTGCTGCCCTGCCACATAATTCGTGAGATAACCTTCCACCCATTTGTTGACTATCTTGGTCTTTCCATCTGTCTAAGGATGATAGCTGGTACTAGGGGTCAAGTCCGTACCAACTAGTTTGAACAACTCTTGCTAGAACGTACTCATGAATCTGCTATCTTTGTCACTGATAATGGTTTTGGGTAGACTGTGCAGTCTAAAGATATCCCTAAAAAACAATTTGACCACTTGTGTTGCACTGAAGTATGTGGCTATGGAGAGGAAGTGTGAAAACTTCGTCAACCTATCCACTACCATGTAAATGTAGTCTTTACCCTACACCCTTGGAAACCCTGTGATGAAATCCATGGATAGGCTTTCCCACTTGTGCTCTGGGATGGGTAGGGGTTGCAGTAGTCATGTCGGGTGAGTGTGCTCATCCTTGTTTTCCTGGAACGCCGTACACTCCTTGAAATTCCTCATTACATCCTCCTTGAGGCCCTTCCATGAGAACCTCTCCCTCACCTTCATGTATGTCTTACCAATTCATTGGTGCCCTGCCATTGGTGAGTCAGGACATGCCTGTAACACTTTGGCCTTGAAGCTCGATCCAGTAACCAAAAATATTCAGCCCTTGTAATAGATGAGGCCGTCAATGATCCTGAAGTTATTGTACTATACTTCCCCATCCATTAGCTGACAAGTGAACTGATCCTTTGCATACTCCATCATCAAGTGGTCCTTCCAATCAACAGACACATTTTTCATGGCATAGATGCATGGACTTCTGGATAATGCATCAACCACCACGTTATTCTTCCCTTTGACAAATTCAATGTTAAAGACATAGGCATGTATTCTGCTTACCCATTTATGTTTCCTTTCATTTAATTCCTTCTACTCCAATAGGTACTTAAGACTTTTATGATCTGATTTGACCACAAACCGTGCCCCTGCCATGTATTTCCTAAATTTGGCCAGAGCGTGCATGATAGCCATCATTTCTTTGTCATAAATGTTGTAAAGTAGCTTAGGTCCCCTGAGTTTTTGGCTCTCATAGGCAAGAGGGTGCCTATTTTGCATCAGTACGACTCCTATACCTTCTCCTGAGGCATCACACTCTAAGGTAAAAGGCTGGCCGAAATCTGGTAGGGCTAAGACTGGGCACGTGCTCATCACCTTTTTCATCTTTTAAAATGTAAATTTAGCCTCACTCCATTTGAAGGCTCCCTTCTTAGTCAAATCGGTCAAGGGTGCACAAAGATGAGAGAACCCTTTGACAAATTTCCTTTAGTAAGTGGACATGCCTAGAAATCCCCTTAATTTTGTGAGTGTCTTAGGAGTAGGCCACTCCATAATGGCTTTAATTTTCTCCTGATGTACCTATACCCCCTTTGCTCTGATGATGTGTCCCAAGTAAAGGACCTCTTTCATTCCAAATTCACATTTGGACTCTTTAGCATATAGTGACTACTTCTCCATGATAGAAAAAATATGATCCACATGTTGAAGGTGTTCTTCCCACGTCCTGCTATAAATGAGAAAATTATCAAAAAATACCAAAAAGTGCTTCCTTAACTGCTTGTTGAAGACGTGGTTCATACAAGATTGGAATGTGGCAGGGGCATTGGTTAACCTGAAGGGCATCACCAAGAACTCATAATGACCATAATGACACCTAGAAGTCATTTTTGGGATGTCCTCCTCCCTCATCTTGATTTCATGGTACCCAAAACGTAGGTCATTTTTTGTGAAATAGGCAGCCCCATGCAGTTCATCCAACAATTCACCACTCCTTGGTATAGGATACCTATTTTTGATTGTCTTTTTATTCAATGCCCGGAAGTCAATGCACATGCGCATAGTTCCATATTTGTTCTTGACCAACACTACTGAAGAAGCAAAAGGGCTAGAGCTCGGCCTGATGTGCCCCATGTCTAAGAGCTCTTTGATGGATTTTTCTATCTCATCTTTATACTTCTTCAGATACCTTTATGGTGTGGTGATGACTGGTTTGGCTCCTGCCTCCAACTCAATGATGTGATCAAACCCCCTATCTGATGGCACCCCTGGTGGAATCGGTCCAAACACTTTGTTGTGTTTCAATGATCTCTTGGATTTCTGGAGTGTAGTGAACCTTTCCCTGCTCGTCCACATGTGTTGAAATTCTACAATCAGTTGCATAAACTATCTCCTCTCTCCTAAAGATGGCCTCCACCCTCTTGGCCGTAACTACCTTGGTAGAATTACCTTTCATGCCTCGGAGCACTACCTTTCGTCCACCCTCCTCTATGAAAGACATCTCCATGGTTTTATAATTGGTGGCGATAGGCCCCAATTTGTTGAGCCACTGAACTTCAAGGATTATGTTAGTATCCGGAAGATCCATCATGTAGACATCCTGTAGCAGCTCATTCCTACCCAATGTAAGCTTCATACCTGGGATGTACCTGTCACAAGGCATCATGCGTCCACCTGCTACCTCCATGTTGAATCCTTCAAATTCAATCGTGGGTATATGCCTCCTCTGCAATAGTGCTAATTCAATGAAATTGTGAGAATATCCCCCATCAATCAATATTGTTACCTTTTTCCCCTGCAAGACTCCTCTCATCCTGAAAGTGTTATAGTTGGGCACTCCGCTGATAGATGCCAAGGTGGGTTTCTCCTCAACCGTACTGCCATGTCCTATGGGCTCCTCCTCTGCTACCTCTATGGTAACTGCCTCTATGTTTTGTATTTGGACGAAATCCTCCTCTTCCTCATTGTCTGAAGTTACTTCTATGTAGTGCACTTGACCCTGGACCATGCATTTGTGTGATGGGTTCCATGGTTCTTTTCAAGTGAAGCAAAGTTGCTTCCACCTCAATTCCCTTCTGGTGATTTCATCCACTCTACCATGGCCCCTGTCAAATCCCCTTGGGTCACGTCCTCCTTGGTTCATTGGAGGTCTCAAACATCTCCCTCCTGTGTTAAGAGGTGGTCTAGGCACAAAATTCGGATTGGAAGCTAGCCCTAGGTCCCTCGTCCTCCAAATGGCGTCCTATAGGTTGGTAGGCTTAAAATACTTTACCCAACCCTTCAGTGAAGAGCATCATGAGTTTGGTTTGTGATATATCTTGCAGCATGACTGCAAACCTCTAGAATTATTCAATCTATACCTCTGATGCTCCTGTCTGCTTGAGTTGTGTGAGCTCCTTAAAGTGCAACTCAGGATCCCCCTGATCAAATCTGTCGATGAGCCCTTGAGTGAACTCTGTATAGGTCACTATCTAATTGTGGCCTAGTGTGGTAAGCCCATGATACCACCAATCATGATCTTTTCCATCTAAGTACATAGTGGAAAACTTGATGGCTTCCATATCCCTCATGGGATTAAGCTATAGATAAGTGTCCAGCTTCTGAACCCATGTCTGCGCTGTCATCTTGGTCATACCATCAAAGTAGGAAATCTCCATCTTCCCTGCTCTACGTTCAAACTTGTAATTAACCTTGTGGTTTGTCCTGGGCTTGTTTCTGAATTTGAGTTGACAGTATTGATCCAGGGACATCTGCCTATGAATCGTCATATCCAATTCAAGGTACTCCATGTTACATTGTGCCATCTTCTCAAAACAATCATCCACTTGATCATGTTGTACATGTTCATTTGTGAATGTGGGCAAGTACAACCTAGGAGTAGCCCTGCTACCCATTTGACAATGTGATGGACTCCCTCCATGGATTCCTTCAGACTGATGATAGGGAACATGATCGAGACTATACCTCAGAGCCTTTTCTGGATTATACCTATTTCCACCATGGGATCCACCAACCTCCCTACTTCCATATGTCTCAAGGTCTTTCCCTTGGTGAGTCATC
Organism: Picea engelmannii; assembly: GCA_009831015.1. Lineage (NCBI taxonomy): Eukaryota > Viridiplantae > Streptophyta > Pinopsida > Pinales > Pinaceae > Picea > Picea engelmannii. The sequence continues at coordinate 196,974 of ML803380.1, forward strand.
TGCATCAATAGTTGGTTGATCCTAGTATGGTTCTCATCCATATTCCTCATATTCCCATCTACCTTCTTCAAGGTCTCAGTGATTTCGTTTTTTCCCTTCCGATTTACCTCCTGGTTCTCCTGTAAGTGATGGACCAGGGTATGTTTTGTATGATTTAGGGTTTGATGGAACTTATGTGCCAAGTAAGCCAAGCCCTGTGGCTCATGCTCATCACCTAAACCCTCCATTTTGGCTTCTGTTTCATTGGTCTTCTTCTTCCTTCGGTCCATATAGATGACACTTTACCTCTGCATGCGCTAATCCTCATAGGCTGGGAGGATCAGAGCTCTGATACCACTGTAATGTTCCCAAGCCAATTTTTTTCTTGGAAACACTAACTAACCACTAAGTTGATTGTTTACTATTGTGTATGTAGGTTGGCCATGAACATTTCAGGCTTAGGGTTTATTCATTTATTCAACCACAATTATACAAGAAACATTTCAACATATGAAGATCTTCAACAATACACAAGAATGGAACCACAAACAAGATCTGAACTTTATTATAAGAAATCAAGTACCTGATACAAATAGAGAAGAAGATGTGAATAGGTTTAGATGGATTCAAGAAAATAATATGAGCTACATACAAAATTCTCCCGGAGATACAAAGTAAGCCTCCCAAAGGCTGCAATAGAAGATGAATGCTCCAATACAAAACTAGGTTTTAGCCTAACCCTCAAGCTGCTGGTACGACCTTCTGAAGACAATGGAGACCAAGGGTTCAACCCTCTAGAATATGAAGACCCCCAGATGCTTCTAGACTCCTCCCAATGATAGATCAGGGCAATGATAGCCTCCTTCTGAAGTATGGAGCCCAAACACTAAAGCCTCCTCCTAAAACTGCAGAAACCCCAGACTGGTACAACCCTCCTAAAACCCTGAATATGACCAATAATTCGGCCTAGCTGGATAAGGGCTTGGAATCCACTAAAACTTTCTAGGATGATAGATCGGGTAGTCACAAATCCTTGAGAGAAGTTTCAAGGTTGGATCTGGGCTATAGCCTCCTAGATATGAAAATCATTGAATCACCAAATCGTCCTCTATCTCCCAAAACCGCCCCAACCTACAGACAATGATAGGGAAGTGATGACTCCTCAAAGAGCCTCCAAACTAATCAGTAAGGGCCTGCAAGAAAAACCCTAATTCTGAAATCTCCCAAAGCTTCCTCAATAGGTTGGATCGAACTCTTCCTCAACAAATGGTGCGCCCCTACTGGAAAACCCTAACTGGTACGACCCTGCTGATCTTCCTGAATAAATGATGGATGTATAATGGTGTGGGTGGAGTATTTCATCCCTGAGACTAATCTTGGAACACGGTGAGTGGAATCTTTCACCACTGAGTTGTTCTCTAGGGTTTGTAATATTAAAGCCCTCAAAACTGTATGCTCAAGAGCATCAACAAGCAAATACCAAATATCCAAGATGAAATGAGAGGTGCACCCTAGACTTCTCTTTATACTTTTTTATGTTTCCCTATTGAGTTAAGTTAACCCCTAGGGTTAACTCCTAACTCAACCTCCAACGCTTCTATTCCTTCATTGAGTTATCTTTTTAACTCTTTTTACCTTTTCACTAACTCAACTTAAAAATATAACATTAGTTTGGTTGAATTTTCCCCTTTGTGTGAGATTATGGTCTAGTGGGGATTCCTAGACCACTAAGTCTCCCCAAACCTCTTCATCAAGAGGTGGGGGACATTACAAGTTCTGCAGTAGGAATGGAGTTGAGTAGATTAATTTCATTTTGGGCCCATTTTGATGGCTTCTTTGCTAAAGTTTCACTTACAATAGTGCACCTTCTTCTGGCTGTGATGGCCATGCTATCTTTATCATTGATGAAATTAAAATACAATTTGAATTTGGTAGCTTCAACAGCTATAGAATCCCATATGATATGCTTGGATCCCTGCAATCAACCTTTTCCTCTTAATCTCATCTTCAACTTATCTATCCTTTCCTGCAAGGCTTCATTCTCCTTTTGAAATTTAGTGATTCTTTCATCCTTTGCTTGCATCTCCTTCTTCAAATTCTCTATTCTCCCATTTAGCCCTTTGATCTCTCCTTCTTTCAGGATAACTTTTTTGGCCCAGCTTATGTAGCAGGGGGTACAACTACAACCTTGTTTAGAAATTCTATTTTCCCTTGTGACCAGTTCACCTTTTCTTGTTCTAGCTACAATGCCCTAGCCTTGTAATCCAATGCCTCTCGATGAAGTGTTTCATTTTCCTATTCTACAACAACCAATTTTGATGTTTGTGGATGCTTTGTAGAAAACATATTCAGTTTCTTCTTCAAGATTTGAATTAATTTTTCTTTTTCATCCAGTGAGGATTTCACCCCTTGGGGGCCTTCAGATTCCATGCTTTTGACCTGAGTCTACCAAGATCTGCTATATTCTTTTTCTTTCCTCAACTACCCTTCCAACTTTGTTGCATAATATGACAACTTTGAATTCTTCAAGATTAAACTCAGGTAATCAGAATACAACATATCACTGGTGTTCTTATGGAATTTGACCTTGTCTGGAGCACTGATGTTGTCATACCTTATCTTTATATCAAATACTTTGTCTTCATATGCAACTGCAATGTTAAAGGTCCTCATCTCAATATCCCTTACTGTGAACAGAGAAGATTTATGATGAGAAGTCTTTTCCACTTCAGGGAATAATTCCCTCATCTCACCCAGAGCTATGTTTTCCTTCTCAACATACTGTTTTTCCAAATATTCTTTAGATTGATAAGTTGCCCCAGATGTTTTATCAAATATGTCTTTCTTGTTGCTAAAGGTTCTTGAGCTGCCTTCACTTTGGAGTTTTCTTTCCTTTTAAACCTCTACAATGCTAGTGCCACTTTCCACCATATCCATATTTACTTGTTCTCTTGGCTCTTCCTCCTCTAAATCTACTATCTGTGGGGACTACAAAATCTTCATCTTCTTAGTAGTAGTCTGCTGATCACTAGTGCCCATGGCCTCTGAACTGCTTCTCTTGTTGTAAACACTCATGTTGGGGACTTTGAATATCAGTTTCTGAGGAGCTTGTTGTGTTTGACTTTGTTACAGAGTTTTCTCTACTTGTTGTGTTTGAGTTGGTTGCAATATTACTTCCATATCAGCACATACTTCTAGGTTTTCCAGCTTATCAAAACCTTCAACATGTTCATGCTCATAAGGGGCCTGTTTTTTCATCAATATTCCCTTGGATATGATTTGGTGTGGATCATATATTCTTCCCTATAGCTTTGCAAAACCAAACTCAAGATTTG
>ML803381.1:0-19158 GCA_009831015.1 Picea engelmannii
ATTAAACCATGATGGAATAAACTCGAATCAGACCTCTACTTCTTAAACAATTTTCCCATCTTGTAGAGACTTCTAAGCAGGAAGTAGGGCATATTCAAGGGGAAGTCAATGAAACTCATAAGCCATTGTAGGTGATACAGGAAAAATAACCCAAATCTTCCTTCACACATAATGAATTATTTCACAATAGCAAGTAGATCATGCCACCTAGGTTTTAAGGATGAGACAGGCATACCTCGATTGCAACTAGTGATTTTCTGTGAGGTGAACATCAGAGTCCAGGGGACCTCCTCAAATTGTGCATTCTTAAACCATTTTTTTCGGACAGCTGGTAAACCGATGACCTGGCTTAAAACTCCTCAATTACCTCTAGTTGCACGTCACCTATCTTTTCTCTGCAGCCATCGAAGGTTAATGTGAACTCTTGGGTAACTCTCAGATTGAAACCCTTAAACTTTTCAATGAACAAATTTCAACCGTTCCTTTCTAAATCGTCCCTAGCATTATCATACGATAGCAAGGTTTGGATGCCATTGGGCTCAATCCTTACCACTGGAGCCATGACGAATAGAAGGAAATCAACACAGAACCTACAGGTAGGGTTTGATAAAATGCCACAGAGCCATAGCTCCAAGATTCAACAAAACGATGCTATGACAGTTCAAACGGTAGGCAGAGGCATTAATCACCATGTGTGGGGACAAAATCATGAGGCCCGAGACCACACATAAGAGTAATGGCATGTTGTACTTCATATGACACCTTAGCATTGGGTACGTATGAGGATCAGAACACTTGCAAAACCATAGTACACACATTCATAGCTTGATTACAAAGGTAAGTGTATCAAATAAAAAATGGAATAATTAAAATTTTTATGAATCAAAACTCCATTAATATCAATGGAATATTAATGAATGGAGGTCTTTCACTTATTTAACCAAGGCACGTTTAGAACCAAGGAGTTATAAACAAGGAAAAAAATCATGTTCATAGCAAAAATATGACAATTCGATAATAGACCATATGAACAATTTTCCTTTAATCAAAAATCAAAACAAAGTGTCAATTCCAGCTACAAGTTTTCATGCTTACAGTCATGAAAACAAAAATTGAAAGGAAGATATGTAAAAAGAGACAAGTGACAAGTGTCTTTTAGTGACAATGGTCATGACGAGTAATGAAAATTTTAAAGACCCTGTGTTGGCAGCTTATAAACAATAGTAATTATATCACTGCTGCCAACACGACAGTACTTGCTAAAGTGACAAATGGTGATGGTGTTTGATTGAGTTGAATCAGGTTACGTAACTCGGGTAGAGATGGGAATTTGTTGGTTGGGTGTCCATCTTTCTCACATAGCACGCAAGGAGGTTGGACGCATGGGGGAAGTGGAGCTGTGGGCTCGTTCTTCTTTCGCTTGCCCCCAGTTGTGGCAGGAAGGTGAGTGAGTGGGGGTGTAGAGGGTATGGTGGGAGTGAGTATGGGAATCATCATTGGGATTCCTTATGTTTGGGGGGGAAGGGATGGTTGAGGAACCATCTCTGGTGGATGTAAATACCAAACTAGGATTGACAACACCATATTAGGGAGAGTAAGTGTTGCGGCTACTTGGAAAACTTGTACACATGGTGGAGGGTAAAAGAAGGGGATTTGAGTAATGGCTTGGGGAACCGTCTCCCAAATTGGCATATGGCCTTGGGGAGAGGTGAAATTGTGAACTAGTGGAGTCAACGATTTTGAAGGAGGCTCGTGAGGGAGGAGCTCTCTGACTAGTGGGACATCAGATACGAGAGAAGCCTCCCTGGGAGGAAGGGTATCCACCATGTCATCTCCTTTGGATGATACAAAACATACCTGATTGGAAGGATGAAGGAGTGGTGGTGCACCATGGTAAGTTTCTAACAATGATGGGTCTTTTAAAATTTCGGGCCCCATTTCAATGAGTGGGTATGCTTCAAGATTAGTGTGGAAAAGGGGGAGAATGTTCTCGATGTTGGCAGAAGGGTTAGGCTCATAATGTGAAACTTGGTCAATTGTAATGATCTTCCCGTTATGGGGAAACATCATGGTTCGAAAGATGGAAGAGGAAACTGCCTTCATAGCGTACATATAGCTACGACCGAACAAGATATTTTAATCAAGTGGGGTGTCGATAAATTCAATGTCAATGAGAATGGTCTTTCCCCCAAGTTCTACAAGGACATTTTGGAATACCCCTTCAGGAGAAGATGATCGTCCGTCATAATCTCTTAAGGTAATGGCAGATGGTATGAGTTCGGGGGAACCAATTTTCTGCCATATAGACTTGGACATGATGCATGTGGATGCACCTTCATCGATGATGCACCGATGAACTGTAATGTTCCAAAATTTAACGGGGATTTGAAAAGCGATGAGAGTGGGGAGGCGAGATTCTTCGCTATCGATATCAAATGTGATGAGTTGGGTGTCCGCGGGGTCTACTTCCCCCAAGGAAGAAAGTAATGACTTTCACTAAGTGGGACAAGTTTTAAGTACTTCTAAGACTGACATGGCAGCCAAGGACTATGCTAAGTCATCGACCAAACTATAATTATGAGCTGCCCTAACCTGCGGGTTGTGGACATGCCTGCACAATGGGATGCAAGGGATGCAAAGAGGTGTTTCCGTGTTAGGGAGAGGAATCACCAACGGGGATCCTGTTGGTGCTGGGATTGTTTCTGGGGGAATGGGAGGAGACTCAGCGGGTGCATGGTATTGACGACTACGTGTCTATAGAAGGACTTCTTCGTCACTAGTGAGGAGGATAGTGCGATCTGCGGGATTGTTCAGGTTGAGATACTATCCCAACTGTTGTGGGGTAGGTTGCATGTCCTGTTGGGTGTTCATCACACCCTGGTGTGGAATGGGGTTCTGCAGCATGGCTAGGGGTGGTGTAGTCTGCATGTATTGTTGTGGGGTGTCCTGAGGGGCAGGTGGTGCTAGAGGATGTGGTCCATTTCCTGAGTCTTTCATTCATTTAAAATCAGCGATTTGGGGGCAATGATGAGTATAATGACCGAATTCACCACAAAGGGAACAAGGGAAGTTGGTTCAAAGATTATTGTTATTTTTCCCTTGACGTCTGTTTTTATTACCCCCCTGGGGGTTCTGGTTGCCCCCAGTAGGTTGGTTCTGTTGGGGATGATTTCTACCTTGACCTAGGTTGTTATTGTTCCTTCTTTTTCCTTTCTTTTTGGCATTATTCGACTGATGGGTTGGATTTTCCATATTCAGTTGTTCAAAATTTTGATATTATTGAATAGGAAATGGAAAGTACGGATTATGTGGGGGTAATGATCCGTAAGGTACATAGGAAGGCATGGTGCTTTCTCTAGTACTTAGAGTATAAGCTGAGGTAGAGGGAGTAACAAAACTTGTTTCGATAGGTGGATGTATTGTGGGTGTCGGCGGTGGCCCACTGAGGGGTGGAGGAAGGGAAATAGAGTATGGTTGTTGATAAGGGGGCGGGGGATAATAAGGGGTTCCTCCATATGCTAGAGAAAATTAGGGCATGCCATACATTGGTGGTTGTTGGGGTTGTGTGTGGTAGTACGTGGTATTACCAATCAATCTGTCTTTTGAGTGAGACATATCAGTTTTTTCTTGGCCGAATGGCACAGGTTTTGGGAGATCAAGAAGTACTGTGTACAAGTACCCTAATTGTGAATAGATGAGGTCGTATTATTGAGCCTTACTGATGGTTTCTTATTCCGATTGAGGGAAGGTGGAAGCCACATATTTACCGAGGAGAGAGACAAGTGATCTGAGAAACCAATCAAGACATTGTTGTTTGGTGGTTTCTGCTTTGCATAAACTACGTCGTCGACGCCAATCGTGGATGTGATCAACGATATGTGTGGCTGAGGTTTTCTTGAAATTAGAGAGTAGCTCAAGACGATTGTCATGGAAGATTGGTAATTGGAAGAAGGTAAAAAATGCTTTGGCCAAGGACTCGAAGGTCGCATGGGACCCCAACTTTTCGTCTACATACCATTTGGCTAATGGGCCAGTGAGTGTGCATTGAAATAATCGTAGTCAGATGGAATCATCCATAATTCTATTGGAAGAGAACCATAAGTGGAAATTCATGACATGGTTGGCAGGGTCATCCCCTACCTTTCCTTCCAACTTGGGGATATCTGAAGGTAGTTTGGTAGGCATTGTAGGCCATGTGGGGTCGTGCAATATAGGGTCATTTGTGAGTTTTCTTAGATCTGGTATGTTGAGAGAGGCCAAGTATGGCATCTGTAGTGGTGGAGGAGGATTAGTTCAAGCCATGGTGTGAGTGTGTTGTGAACCTGACCCTTGGGGGGGACTAGGTGGGTTTGTACTTCCCCCTTGAGAGGAAGTTGGCCCCCTGCTTTCATGTAAAGGAGAGCGAGTGGACTGTGGAACTTGAGAATTGAACCCAAGTAAGGTGGAACCAAGCAAAGCTGACCCTAAGATAGTGGCACTCACTGGAGTGTGTGAAGGTGGTGCCGATGAGTTGGAAAGACTAGTAACTCCCCATAGAATAAGAGGGAGGTTTAGCAAGTGTCTGGAATGATGGGGGTTCTGTGGGTCCCCTATGATGTCTGACTAGCTGAGTGGGTGTGTGCGAATTTTGGTGAGAGTAATAAATAAACAAGAGCCTTTGTTTTCAATTTTTTGACCTTTACACAATGTATATCTAAATCAAATGTAATTAGAAGTGCATCATACATAAAGTGTTTTGAGAAAGAGGCATATATGTGGGTAAGTGGATTTTGTCTGTGTGGGGAAACAAAGAAACAAATGCTCGTGTCCTAAAAGACGTAATGTCCTTCCTCTCAAAATAGCACTAGACCTTCCAATAACACTCGACAGTGAGGTCTGAAGCCACTAGAAGAGAAACTAGTGAATGATGAAGCGATCAGTTATAATGAGGGGTAGAGGGGGCATATACTGAAAGAACTGGTGATATTTCCTAATAGACACACAAAATCCAATCAAGGTGCAATTGTAGCCCACAATTGCCACCTGGGTAGATGTCCTAAAATTTGGTTGCTAGGTACCTCGGTCAAAGTGTGACATTTAGATTTTCGGCCTAAGAAATGGTTCATGGTATGGATCCCTTCCAAGAGGTAGGTGCCTCAAGTGGGGACGCACAGAACAACTAAACCTCGGCCTTCAACCCTTCACGGTATCTCCCTGCCTTATGGTGTTAGGAACACTTGACTTGGAGGATTTACAGTTCCCTATTTGACAACTTCTATTGTTTTAACAATGTGAGAACCAGATAATGGGGAGTTATTTGGATGTGTATCCCCAAAATCCTATCTAGACTAAAAAATTCCTTTTGGCACCTCCCGTGGAGGAAAACTTAGTGAGTTTTTAGAAAAAATTTAGATGTGGCTTTTTGAGATATTGGGGGTGTGAGCCAATCTCGTTGAAATTAAATGGGAGTGGATAGTTTCATCAAGAAAAGGGTGGGGTTTTTCGGAATCCTGTTGGAGGAAACTTACTTTGACCTCCACGTTTCATGATGAAAACTATGTGAGTGATAAGTGACTTTTTTGTGTGAATGAGTGAAAGTGTGCCAATTTTTTAATGAATTAGGTGTCACCTTGCTGCATGTGGACTTCGCTTGGTCCTTACAAGTGTTGATTACCTAATTAACTAAATTCCTTTGGTACAACCTTGCATAATTCAAAAGTCCCTAGGAAGCAAGCATGTGGACATGTGGGTCCCTTACTATTCCTTTAACACCCTATTGTGATTTATTCTAAGAAAGCTTTGAAACTATCCTAGATTGTGATCATGTGGGCATGTATGGGCTCGTTACAAAACCGTTAAACTTCCCTAGTGATTTAACCTAAGAAAGTAAATTTCAATACTATCCTATCTTTGTAGCATGTGGGAATGTATGGGCCTGTTAAAATCTTCAGATGTGTTTGAAAAATAAACTAAGAGGAGTCTTGAGGGGGCTGTTGTCCTCTCCTAAAGGTTTTAGTCTTTTTAAGGGAGATGAAATTTTCCTACAACCTTTTTCTGATTCTCAAGGTCTCTTTGAAGCGCGAGAGAAGAGCATACTAAACAATTGTTATCCAACTTTTGGTCCCAATGCAAGTTTTATGTGATTACAAATGATTCCAACTTATACTTTTAGTCAAAGCAAGCCATCCATGTTGGAAAATGAAAGAAAAAAGAGGAAATAATGATTTTAGACCCCCTAAGTGCCTATGTGTTTTGACTAATCACTTTATATGGAGAGGGAACTAAGTGTGGTGCAGTTTACAACATGCATGAAATCATTTTTAAGAAGGCTAGGGGCCTTCCCCAAATCACAAAAAGGCTTACAATGTGTATTTTTCTGCATAGGTGCATGGGTCTTAGAGTAGACAGAGGTGCACTAAGCGCCTATGCGCAAACTAAAAAATATTTTTGGGTGCAGGTGTGCAAAGGGCACTGAAAAACACAGTAATTTTGGTGCACATGCGCTCGATGCACGACTGTGGGCCAATAAACCCGTGCACACCTGTCACATGGCCGTGAAGAAAATTTTGAATGGAATTCTCTCAAATAAGCTTTGAATTGGATGTTTTGTAGGTCAGCTTGGGCGGGTTAAGGTACCTGTAGGTTAAATAACTCAAACGAAGAGCTAGAAAAACCCAAATGGGGTAGGAAATTGATACCTTTCCCCAATGGAGTCACCAATCTATTGTGCCTCTTTTGTAACCTAAATGAAAAAAATAGAGGTGCTTACAAGCTTAGTTGGGTTAGCTAAGAAAGACAACAGTGAAGGAAAGGGTTAGAAAAAGAAACATAAAAGACTAAGCTAATAATTAAAATAAGAAATGTAAGAACAACTAAACTATTGAGCATAAGGACATAAGAACAAGAAACCAATAAGACTCATGTCACCAATGGAAAGGATTGTATTAGTGAAAATAAAACATCGAGAAGAAAGAGGACTTTAGGTCCCTTCTTCCTCCAAGGGAGGGCTCTTGGACCCCCACAATTTGAGCTCTTCTTACAACTTTGAAAACTTGAAAGAAATGGTGAAAGAATCCCAAGATAATCCACTCAAAAGGTGAGATGGATTTCCCAAATGTAACGATGCTAGTATACTCTTGATGAGAAAAGAGGATTCCCCAAGAGAATAGCAGCAGCATAACCTTGCAAATGAATTACTTGAAAATGTAGTGCACCCATGGCCTTGTTTTATAACATCACTTTGAGGTATTGTGCAACCAACTTTTAGTGTGAAAAGGGGATATTTAGGGCATTTTTAGGTCTTTGACCAACCACCCAGTCAGATCCAACCAAGATTTGGATGTCAAATCAACTTGGAAGATAAACTAAAAGTGGGTGGGAGGCCGATCAATCTCATAAATGCATCGTTCTTAGGTGTGCACGGCTTTTAGCGACCACAGTCGCGCATCGTGTGCATGTGCGCTTTTCTTGCATTTATGGATGGCACATGTGCACGCGCACCCTGTGTAGTCATAGTGCACCTTAATTTTATAACTGGTTGTATAGTTTTGGACCTTTTGGAAATGCTTTTTTGGTAATTTTGGTCCATGGGTAAACTCATAGCTGTTTGAATATGCCAGATTCCTGTAACCATTTGCGGATGAAATTTTAGTGATAACAAATAGAAAGTTGGTTATTTATTTAGGCTAATCTAAGTTTAGTAGGAGTTAGTGGATGTTCAAGAGAAGATGTTCTGAAAATTATTTGATCAATCAACACTTGTAGTAGGTAGACTAATGCCTTTTAGGTAATGGAGTCATTGATGGTAGCATCAAATTTTAGAGGAAAATATTAATGACAATATTTATTCAAAAGGGATGGAGAGGATGAGAGAGGTGTTGGTATCCCAAGGCCTAAAAAATCCAAGTCCTAGAGATAATTGCTAGAAAGTAATAAAAATTAGGCCCTAGTGATTTCTCTCTTCCTTTAGACAAATTGAAATAAAATATGAAATAAGAAATGAAGTAGGGTTTTTATAGTGATTCAATGGTAGGGATATAGTATCTACTTCTATATAGGTGCTTTTCAAGAAATCTTATTAAGTGGAAGACTATAGAGAAAATGATAACAACATATGTCTTTCCCTTAGGGTTTTAAGTAAGCAATTTCATAATCTTTGACATGAAACAAGTAAATTTACCATAAGAATTCATTCACAATAAAGAAATGAATATTGTCTACTTACTTTACCAAGAATAATCAAGCATAAACCCTAGTTGAAGATCCTCATGAAAATTTTCGAAAACACACCAAGATTTGCCTCCCCAAAAGTTGTGCACCACTTAATTTCAACCTATAACCCTTAAAGAGGGAATAATTTCAGACCACCACTTGTGTGATGAGTCGAATGATGATAAAATGAGAGTTTTCTCTTTCTATTTATACAATAATTATGACCTTTAATTAAAATTATGTCATCAAAAGGATGACATGGCCAGATTACATAAACAATCCAGTTTTTACACAAATTCAAATAATTAAACCCTAAAATCATTTTTAGAGGTTATGCCATGCCCTTTTAGGGTGACATTGAGCCTCCTGGGTGGAACTTTGGGCCTCATATGAAAAATGTTAGGCCTCCCAAACCCCTGGATGATTTCACGCATTCCAATTAGCACACAACTGCCTCCATAATGCCAATCCTGACACTGGGTGACATCTAGGGTCACAAATGTGACATCATGGACCTCCCAAGGACAAAGTCTAGGTGGAAGAGATCCCCCTTGGTCTACGTCTACCAAATTGTCTATTGTGAAACGTCCTTGTTTCTTCTTGGTACAAGTCTCTAACATCTCTCTGCCCCCATCTGGGGTCACAACATCCATTTGTGGGCTTTCAGCCCCATTGAGGTCCGAGCTAATCATCTCACCATATGTACCGGTCAAATGGGCATGGTCTTGTAACAAATACAAGTATGCCCTCCATGGGCTCATAAGTCACAGGGATCATAACAATTTCAATCACATCCAATAATAAAATTACCCAAACATGTGCATCAGACCCCCCTTTACCTAGAAAAATTATCAAAGATGTTATGTAGTTTAACAAGTCAGGTTTGGAGAGGGTCTCAGTATGTCCTATTGGGATAATACTCCTCAAGTTTGGGGTATTTACCAGGTGAGAGACAATCTATGTCATGAAAGTCTATGAAATAGTGTAGTGGAAGTGTTTGGGCAGAGGGTGCAGTGATAATAGGGAAATGTAGGTCTTTCTTGTGGGTTCCTTTATAGAAGGCGAGCTACACCTTATCATGGATTCCATTGTTTCCTAGCCCATTCAATGCCTTTTATTCTTAGTCTTATTTATTTTGGTCTTTTTTTTTATTTTCAAGGGAAAAGTTGGGGGACACTGTCCTGGTGGGGTAACCAGAGGTGACAACATTACCCACAAGCATTTCATGGAAATGAGAAGCCTGGCTCGTGATGAGACCCCCTTTCTCTTGTCTATGCCACCAAGATCCACTACCCTAGTTTGGTGACCAAATAGGTGATAGTGTCATACCACTACATTCCCATGGACCTAATAGGTCAACTCATGATGAGACCTCCCATCTATCAACTAGTTCCTCGAGTTTTGTTTTATCTTATGGGTCCCCTTTTCTTATTGAGGCCTTTTGTTGGTTTCTAAATAATCCTTGGGTGAAGCATATCAAAGGTTTCACTTTGGATTTTAACTCTCACCAACTACTTTTACCCTCTGGGCGTTTATCCCCTTCTTCCCAGAAGGTAAGGTACAACCCTTCCTAGTGTGGAAAACCCAGTGCTCGTACCAAGGTAGGGGGATATGAGAGGAATAATGATAAAAAGTGGTAAGTATGGAAGGAATGGATGATGACCTTTCATATATCCATCCAATGGAAACTCATCCTAAAGGGGAACCATCTTACTAGGGCATTGTGTCACCCTTCCAGGTGTGAACAAGTTAAAGAGCATAATTTCCAAGAATACGTTACGAAATGAAGGAGAGTTTAGTGAAACATATTCAAATGCTTCGAAAATCAGAGTGACACATACCATGATACCAAGACTCATTACCTCATGGAGCAATACCTTCTACTACTTTAGGACCAAACTGGTGGGATGGATGTTTCTTCTATTGATAGATGGGATGCACTGAAGAATAGATGGGCCCTCCGGGGCTAAGCACAAGTTGGTTGTCTCTCAAATATCCATGTCTAGGACCTGTGGACCTCGATACATGATCTCCTTAGTTATCCCTAGGATAGGGGATAACATCTGGCTCCAACTCACGTACATGTGCTCAGCGTAGAGCACATGAGAACCTCAACATATCTAGCATGACCTGTATCTTCTAGATCTCAAAACAATGAATCAATAATCTTCGGGGTGGTGATATCACCCCTCACTCATATATGATATAATGGAATAATAGTAATCATGCATATATATATAATGAAAATGAAACTACAACTATACTAACACTAGCATGATATGCATATGGTATATATAATGAATGAAAATCCCTACCTAACTTACCTACACTTACCTATGAAGTGAAGTCTTTGCCCCATGATGGGGTTTAAGGAGGTGTCCACTAACCGGTAATGGATGTCTTCTTCCTTCCAACATGGATAGATAGTAGGCATCATTGACCGACTTCATTCTGATCCTAAAAGGTCCAAGCCAAAACTACACCTTCCCTTTAATATTATTAGGCTCTCCCTTTTTTGTGTCCCACATCCAAACCATATCTCCCTCTTGATATTCTTTTGCTTTAAACTTGGTTGTTTCTCGTATAAATCTAGTATATTGTTTTGAGGGAGGAGGGTGGGATTCAATTGTGAAGACTTCTTGTTGGGTTGGTATGATCAATATATCATCCCCTTTTTTTAATAACTTGAAAGTTCCAACTTCATTGTCTTTGTATTTGTCTAGAATTTGTTGATACTCTTCCTTCTTTGGCCATTGTATATTATCAAAATCTTCCTCTGAAGCGAAAGGAAAATCCTTCGGAGAAAACCCATGAAGGTTTTCCTTGATCGGCTCATGTTTCACACTAGTTTCAACATCATTTTCAATTTATTACACATGGACCTTGGCCATTGGCATATTTTGGAGGAGCTCTATTGTCCCATCCCTCATAGGCATATTGATGTAAGTTACATCCATTTCTAATGTACCTCCCAACATTGCAACAAACTTCCTGGACAAAAGCATCCCCCACACATCAAGTACATCCATGTTGGGCCCTTCATTTTTGGTTAAGAAGTTGTGCAAGAAGGATTACAGTCCCAGTTTTGGTCAAACGCGAGTTGCACAAGCTACAAAAGAGCTAGACAATGGAGCAAGTAAAAGAAACAAAAATCAATTGCGAAAAGGGATAGCACAACACCAACAAGGAAAAATAAGTTACAATAGAACAAGAAAACATGTAATCCCAAAGCCAGAAGATCCCACTTAGCCTATATATGAGATGAATACTATTGTAAAAGGGCTTGTTATCTGATATGGTCATGTTGGCTATTTTTTGGCCCTTGACCAAGTTTTGAGGATCCTTGGTCATGTTTTACCTATTTTGGGATGTCGACAGGCTGTTGAAGGTGGAGCACAAGTCAAAACGAAGATCACAGTATCTCGACCCCTTTTTTAGGGATTTTTGTGTTTTGATCTTATGTAATGGGTATGGGGATGTCATCCCATGGGTTTACCCATGTTTAGGTCCATTTTTTAATGTATAAATAGATGTCCAGGCGATGTAAGAAAGTGTGAGCGTGAAGGATGATATAGACATCTATGTGATGATATGCTAAGTGCAAGTGGTAGTTGTACATGCTTTGTGAATACTATGAGAAGCTTACAAGGTTAAGTGCAAGTGATTGTAAGATATTGTGTAAAGTCTTTGTGATGTGATATAGCTCGGGGAAGGAGGGTCTAGTAGAGTGCGCGTAGATCTCATGTCCTATGTGAAGTAGGATATCATGGCTCTGTGCATGTAGAATATTAACAGAAGATAATAAAAGAGAAGAAGAGTTTGTGGACGTAGCCCTAGGCTGGGGGTGAACAACGTATATCCTGTGTTTCTATGATTTGCTTGATGTATTGATGTGGTTATGTGTTTACTTTCTTAGTGATTTGGCATAGATGAATGATAGATAGATATGTTTATGCTTTGTGCTTGATAATATGAATGAATTCTAGATCTAACCTATGTGAATGTTCTTAGTACTTGAATATACTAGATCTGGGTGAATACTGCACTGATATCTTGTTAGGATTTATCTACGCTGTGAATTAAGGATGAATACTAATGATCTATAACTGCTAAGCACTTTGTTAAGGTGTTAAAATCACATATATGTTTCCCATCTAAGGTTTCAGACACCAGAGTCCTACAACCACCCCTTCCTCCTACCTCGGGTGAGATTGCATCTGCTTCGCAGGTGTTGCCGAAAGGGCCTGTAGTTAGGGTTTTTTTGGTGTGTTGTTGAAGCATTGAACCTTGGGTATGTCCCTGTGGAAACAAATGGTTCTGCTTCTTAGACTTGAAACAGTGATTGTTGGGACCTAAAACTGTGATTGTCGGGACTCGAAACTGTGATTGTTAGGAACTGAAGAAAAGAGAAAGCTTTGTGCGTAGATATGTTTCCCTAGTGCACAGTATTCTAGTTGACTTGTGAAGCTATGTGATAATAAGAGAAGTCATATATGAATAAAAGAGGTAATATATGAACGCTTTGTTCTATAATAGAGGTAAGAATAGTGAAAATTTTTAAGATTTTTAAGACTTGTGCTCTGATAAAAGAAAGATAAGTGGAATTTTTTTTTTTCGACAATATGAATCTAGGTATATTTGATAGATTTTGTCCTATCTTGAAAACTAGGGCACAGTTAGAAGAAATAATATTTGATATGAGTAGATCTGATAGAAATAATGGAAAGTATGTTATTCCTATGCAGAAAGAATGTTTGGACTAAAAAATGGATGCATAATCCTATAAAGAATTTTTAGCAGGTTAGTTACTGTGATCCTAGTGCACAGTACAAGAAAGGTTGGGGATCATTTAAGAGAAAGAAAGGATTAATTCTTTGTTGTAGTTGTAAAAGACCAGGACATCTTACTAAGGAATGCCCTGATAGAAAACCTAGTTGTCTTTGTTGTAAAGCTATTGACCATGAAGTTTTGGATTTCCCTAGAATGATTGCTAAGGTTGAAAGGATGAATATGAGATTAGACAACCCTAAGGAATATCAAGAAACTAAGACCATGGAAGAACCTCAGAAAGAATCAGAGAATGTATTACTACGAATGAAAGAAACCCTCAATGATCACAAAAATGTCAACTTATCGGAGATCTTCAAAGAAAAAGAGTGCATAGAAACAAGAATATGAGACTTCAACATTGACTATGTTATGGATGAGGAAACATAGGTGAATATCATGAGAGAAAGAACCTGGGAGATTTTAGGAAAACCTCTTATGATTCCTTCATTGGGAGGAATAAGATTATTTAGAGGAAAGTTGATAACCCTATGTGGAAGACTCACCCAGATATCTATGAGTGCTCATGGAATTTCAACAGAGGAATATTTTGAGGTTATAAAATTTATTGAGAACAACACCCCATTTGCTATGTTATTAGAAAAAACTTGGATTGAGAAGGATTAGGCCAAAAGAAAAGAAGAGGAAGTCTTAGAACAAAAGAAGCAAGAATTAAAAGATTTCATGACTCAGAGGATAGCACACTTGATTGAAGAAAAGGAGAACAGATCGAAGTTGTTTAGAACCAGAAAATTGGATGTCGAAGTTGAAATAACACAAGAAGACTCACAAAAGAGTGGAACACCTACCTCAGATAGAGAAGAAATATTGCCCTTGAATTCTAAGAAAGAATATCAACAATGCAAAGTTACTATGCCAAAAGGAGATAAGAATCAGAAAGGAAAGAGGAATACCGAGACAAAGATCACAGGGAATAAGGATAGAAAAATCAGTAAGAAGAAAGAAAGGATAGAAAAGTTGCAGAAGGTTCCAGAAGGGACTTCGTAGAAGGAAGGTTTGAAAAACTGGAACTTCGTCGGGATATCAAAATAGCACAACATGGCACCCATGGCGAAGAAATATGACCATTGGAATCATTATAACCATTAGACCGATGTCCTGAACAATTAGAACAAAATTTATGACCAAAAATATCGTTATCAGACCATTGGGACAGTGCTGCAATGAACATAACTACATTGATGAAGGATTCTCTCCCATTGGAGAGATATGTTACCTCTTTGTCTACTTAGTCCATCAACTGTTGCATCGAGAATACTTTTGTGAATTCTATCTGCACCAACGAGAGAACTCATTGCTACCATGTTGTGTTTATTGAGATTTCACCACCTCTTCTATTACATTGAGCAATCATTTATCGACCTGAGTTATCTGATTGAGAGCGTGTATGTTGGATGAACTCACAACAGCTGAAAAGTGTGTAGAAGAAGTATTAATCGATCTAATGGGAAAAAAAGTAATGTCTGTTGGACAACTGAGAGGGGGGGGTGAATCAATTGTTACCATGCTTAAACAATTATGCTTATTTTAAATTATTTACATAGCACTCAATGACAATCATCATAATGCAGGGAAGTAAGCAATATAACATTCATCATCAGTCGCACATAAGGAATACACAGAGACAGATATTTCCTGAGGAAACCCATAAAGGGTAAAAACCTCTTCTTCTTTATATGATAAGTATTCTTTACATTCTGTACATTATCATACATATGAGAACCAACTCATAATGAGGCTTCAACCTTTTTTTTGCAAGCTGCAACTTGCTGAGAGCACCACCTCTCTATTTTCTCTAGCACCTACTAGAAAGAAGCACCAACTCCCTGGTTTCTCTAGCACCCACTATAAGGAAGCACCAACTCCCTAAGTGTTCCAGCACCAACTGGATGGAAGCACCAACTTCCAGTCACACGGGCACCAACCTGTATAACAGAGAACAACAGTTCTCCCTTGCACCACCCTGCCACCCTGGTTCCTCTGGCTGCAGCCATATGGAATCTACAACTCCCTGTGTTCAAGCACCCACTTGAACCTCTGAGGACAACAATCCTCCCTAGCACCACCTTTCCACCCTAACATATAAATTTTGCTATATATAAATTTATCACAATGATAGAATATTTATCATTGGCTTACCAAGCTTATCATTGTTCTGATATGCTGCTCTTCTCTCCTATATCAATGTCTCTCTGTCTGCATCTTCTTTCATTTTCTGATCTTCTGTTTTTCTTTATAAGAGCACCTCAGCCTTCCTTTACTGACTCACTGTCTTGTTGCACACATACCTTGCGCTTTCTGTGCCTCTGCCTTTTATGCTCTATGTGCCATGTCTATTCAATGCACCATTCCTCTTCTCCATGTTTATGCTGCTGCACACTCCTCCTTCTACACTCCTTGATCACACTGAACAACAACAACCCTCATATCTTCTTTGTTCTGCATACTTATAGTCTTTGTGCATGCTATCTTTACATGCTTCTGCATGCTCTGTCCATGTCGAGTTCTCTGCCTAATCATCATGGCCACTCCTCAGCTTATCTAGCTGTTTAACCCATGTATCCATCATCACTGGGTGTTATACTGAGATTCCTTATCCTTTCTCATAGTTGAGACTCTTCGTCTTCTCTATCAAAGTCAAGTTGATCCTCTCTGTTGTAGTTACAGGCTTCAACACTCTTCCATATGTCAATCACCTCTAATAATAGTCTTCATTCCACTGGAAGATGCCTCGAGCCTCTTCATCTTCCCAGGCGATCACACTAAGGCCTGTTTGATTCCTCTGGCATAAGCCATTAGTCATTTCTAGTAGTTACACTCTGAAGTGAAATAGTGGCCCTCCGATCATACTTAAATTCACCTGCACCGTTGGATTGGATCCGCACGATCTTGCATTTATTTCGCATTTCAGAATTTTGGAATTTCAGCATTCTTGTGGTGAAGAGTCTCAATTCTCCATGTCCCAAACTCCGAAATGGAGCTTGTCTCTTCGAGATCTTCTCTACAGCTCTTCGATGATGTGACCACCGGCGGTGACCAAGGCCTACACCAAAAATGTGTTTTCACATTTCGGATTTCGACATTTCGCATTTTAGAATTTTGGGACTCCTTTGATGAAGAGTCTCAACTCTTGACTCTTCCAACTCCCAGTATCCGAACCTCTAAAATGGAGTCCAATCAATGGTCCACACACTTGATGATTCGACGGTCCATATCTCTTCGTGATTTCACATATCGCGATTTCAACATTCTTGATGTGAGAGTTCTTGACAACTCCAAGTCCCGGTATCCAAAACTCCGAAATGGAGTCGGATCAACGACATTTTGGCATTTCACATTTCACCATTTCGGGACTCTTTTTGTGAAGAGTCTTGGTGCTTAACTCCTCTAACTCCCAGTATCCGAAGTTTCGAAATGGAGTCGGATCAAAGATCTGGTATTTCGTTGTTTCGCATTTCGGTGATTCGACATTTCGACACTCCTGTGGTGAAGTTTTTCGACACTTCAACTCTCGGTATCTGGGACTCTGAAATGGAGTTATTTCTCGATCTTCGAAGCTCTTTGTTGGTGTGCCTATTTTGGGATTTTGGCATTTCGCATTTCACGATTCTGGGACTCCTGATGACGAAGAGTCTTCACTCTTCCAACTCCCAGTATCTGAAACTGTCCTCCTATGATTAGGGGATCAAATTTTGCTCAATTTTGAAAGTGCTCGGAATGCGATGAAAATAGTGCCATTGCATCTGTCTCATCTTCCTAATTCCGGTGGTATATTTACTTTGTCAAATGGACACCGTATGAAGAAAATATCATGATCTGTTCATCAAGGCAAACAGGCAAAAATTTTAGATGCTGACTGTACCTGTCCGTATAGTCCGTACGGTCTGACGTGGCAGGGCCATACAGACCGTACGATGATGATGTGGCAGTTGTTGATGGGTTGACTATTGACGAATCCAGGAGCAACACATGTTCTGTAGTTGGAAAATGGTATGAGGACACGTGGCCCAATCTGGAGGCGCCACATGTCACTCATTATTTGGTCATTGGTTTCATATATAAAATGAATTGGGAGTCCGCGGGGTTCGACCCCCAGACCTCCCCCACAGCCAGTGCCTTCGTACGACCACCCGACCATTGGGCCACGGGTTATTTCTTATTTTATATACATGTTCTAATATATTTGAATTCACTTTATGTAACCTATGGCGGGGGTCGGGCCAGGGATTAGCCCCGACCCGTGGTCCTTTGTACCACATACGACCATGACACACACATATATGGTTTGAACACACGACCCTTAGCACAGGAAAAGTACTATGAACCACAGTTATATTCCATTACATGTGACCAACCGGGAGAGCGGGGGTTACACGGTTCAATAATGGATTAGCCACCTTTTATCAGCGCGCGAGGTCACATGGCCATACGCCCAGGTGCCGAGGCGGTTAGGGGATGGCACGCCTTTAACCATCCTACGGTTTTCACCATTGGCATGGTTGCGCCCGGTGCTGGGTTTTTCCACTTAAATGAGCATGTGAGCCAGGTTCAAGGAGGAGGGGTGCGAATTGTAGAACCAGAGACAGCAAGCATGAAGAGGGAGACTTCCAGGAGGCCTAACTTCTTCATTTTTCTACCGATTGAGGTACCGAAAGAGCCCAGACAGGGGTTTTGGGATGCTGGGAAGCCATTGGAGCAGTCGGTTTGTCAGTTTGAGCATTGTAAGACATTTGTTTGAGCAATTAATAATAATTATCCATTGGAAGCTAGACCAAGAGATGTAGCCCATAGGGGTGAACTCCTTTATCAATTGTTGTGCTTATGTGTTTATGTTCATTGATTATGCTGTTGTCTATGTATAATTTGTATAAGTAATCCTTTAATTTATGTGTTGCAAACTGATCCTTTTGCTTTAAACACATAACATTCACTTGCAATAAGTTTTCAAGTTTTTCAAGTCTTCCTCATTTTTAGATCAAGTTGGTATCAGAGCACTGGTTTTGAAGACTTGATTGTTTGCAATTTTTGTTTCTCATGCTCACAAGGTTGAAACTTACAAGAGGAGAAGGTCAACTTGTGGAGCCAAGTTCTTATCCGACAAGGAGGAAGTAGATTCATTCACCGCAAGTTTCAGAGAGACATTCACCAAGCATGGCTCATGCATAAAGTCATGAACGTGTTCTGGCTGAAGAAGAAGATCTCAGACAGATTGTCATAGAGTTGAGAGATATGATGAAGATCTTGTTGGAATGGAACATAATGTCGCAGGGTGAAGTCTCTAACCCTTCAGTGCATAAGGGAGGCGGTGGTGACAAGACTCTAGGCGGAAATGGAGGGAATGGTGCTTCTCCACCACCCTCTCCTCCTCCATCATCTTCTTCTTCTTCTTCTTCTACCAGTTCGAAACATCTTCCGAATGGGAATGGTAAACCTCCTTCGCAAATTCCTTCATTAAAGCTTGATATAAAATTTGAGTTGCCAATTTATAATGGAGAAGTTAACGCTGAAAAGTTAGATAACTGGATACATCAAATTGAAGTATATTCTAGAATACAAAAGATTCAAGATGATGAAACCAAAATTCAGTTAGCTTCATTAAGATTAGATGGTTCAAAACTTATTTGGTGGGAATCTAAGACACAGGAGGAAATGAAAAAGAATGGAAAAATTTTGCTTTCTTGGAATGATTTCATTATAGAAATTAAAAAACAATTTTATCCATTGGCGTATAAACAAAAGGAAACCATGGAACGGCAGAATTTTAGACAAGCAAAAGGACATAATGTACAAAGTTTTACTCAGGAATTTAGGAGAAGAGATTTGGTATTGGGAGTTGATTTGTCTTCACAGGAAACATTGCTCAAATATATTGGTGCTTTGCATAGTTATTTGAGACATACTATACTTATGTTTAATCCTTCGAATCTAGATGAGGTTTGTGTACAGGCTACTCATTTGGAAGAAAGGGGAAGGAACAATACTCATGAGGGTTTCAAGAAGACATACAACCAGGGAGACAAAGGGAAGAAGAAATTCAAAGGCAATGGCAGGAAGAATGTTGTTGTGAAGAAGGAAGGAGAAAAGTTCACATGTAAACATTGTTCAAAGGATGGCCATGAT
>ML803381.1:21529-40013 GCA_009831015.1 Picea engelmannii
GGCCTAAGATGAATGAAAGTGTTTCGCGATATGTTCGAGGATGTTCGTTGTGTGCTACAAGTAAACCTAGTAATCGAAAGTTGGGTTTGTACACTCCACTTCTAGTTCCTTCTCGACCTTGGGAAAGTATTTCCATGGATTTTCTTGGTGGTTTACCTATGTCGAGAAGAGGTCATGATTATATTTATGTTGTGGTTGATCATTTTAGCAAGATGTGTATTTTGATGCCTTGTACTAAGCAGGTAACAACATAACAAATGGCACAGTTGTTCTTTCAAAATGTTTGGGTGCATTTTGGTTTGCCCAAGTCCATTATTTATGATCGGGATTCTCGATTTGTTGGAAGTTTTTGGTCGATTTTGTGGGCACTCGTGGACACCAAGATTAAAAGAGCACATATTTTCATCCGCAGACAGATGGTCAGACAGAGGTGGTGAATCGAACAGTGGTACATATTCTTCGTGCATATTGCAGTAAGCATCCTAAACTTTGGGATGAACATTTACACTACGTTCAACATGCGTACAATCGAGCTAAGCACTCTTCGACGCAAACGTCGCCATTTGAGGCATGTTTTGGCTATTTTCCCAAGTCACCTTTAGATTTCATCTTTGGGAAAGATATTGTTGTTGATGGACAATATGATATTGATCGGGCAGAGAAGTTCATTGAAAAAATTCAGTCGATACATCAGGTGGTGCAAGAGCAGTTGGAAAAGAGTCAGGCCAAGTACAAAAAGAGACATGACAAGCATCGTGTTGATCACAGTTTCGAAGTTGGTGATGAAGTGTGGATTTACATCAGCAAAGAGAGGCTTAAAGGAGAAGGTAAAAATTTGAAACCAATTCGATATGGTCCCTTCAAAATTGTCGACAAGATTGGTAATAATGATTTTCGTTTAGATTTGCCTCCTTATATGCAGATGTATGCAGTTGTTAATGTTGAGAATAACGGATATGCTTTTCGTTTAGATTACACGGTTCAATAATGAATTAACCACCTTTTATCAACGCGCGAGGTCACATGGCCATATGCCCAGGTGCCGAGGCGGTTAGGGGCTGGCGTGCCCTTAACCATCCTACGGTTTGCACCATTGGTGCGGTTGCACCCAGTGCTGGGTTTTTGCGCTTAAATGAGCGTGTGAGCCAGGTTCAAGGAGGAGGGGTGCGAATTGTAGAACCAGAGACAACAAGCTTGAAGAGGGAGACTTCCAAGAGGCCTAACTTCTTCATTTTTTGACCGATTGAGGTGCTGAAAGAGCCCAGACAGGGGTTTTGGGACGCTAGGAAGCCATTGGAGCAGTCGATTTGTCAGTTTGAGAATTGTAAGACATGTTTTTGAGCACTTTTTGAGCAATTAATAATAATGATCCATTTGAAGTTGGACCATTAGATGTAGCCCATAAGAGGGGTGAACTCCTTTATCAATTGTTGTGCTTATCTGTTTATGTTCATTGATTATGCTATTGTCTATGTATAATTTGCATAAGTAATCCTTTAATTTATGTGTTGCAAACTGATCCTTTTGCTTTAAACACATAACATTCACTTGCAATAAGTTTTCAAGTTTTTCAAGTCTTCTTCATTTTTAGATCATCCTTCCTTCAGGATTTCATAACCCCACTTCACCTTGCTCTTTAAATAATGTACAGGTTCTCCTAGATCCAACGTCGGGTGGACCTCGGGCTCATATCTGACGTTCATCGAGAATTCTCAATGCGATCCAAAGATCACTGTCGCTTCTCCTCCCAGGATTTCGTTGTTCCTATTTTTCCATCGTTGCATACTCTAATCTTGCCATCAATGACAATCACACTTGCCATCAATGATAATAAAAACAATTTCTGCAAGGATTCAAGATTCATCGATGAGAGGAGTGCAAGAATTTTGATTGACTACTTGTGGATCTGGACCATCCTGATTTGCAACTGAGAAAATAACCAAGAATTGAGATGACTTGGCAAATGAAAATTTAATCCTGACTATCCTTCCCGACTACATCTCACCTTTGGCTGGCATGGTGAGTTGTGACAGAGTCCCTAGAGGCTTCAATTACACCCTAGTTACTGCATAGTTCTTGAAGGGGATACGTGCAGTTAGAACACAACAAGATAAGATCGCGACATTAAAATTCAGTGACTTCAACCTAGGGGACTGTAAGAACCACAGTATGTTCACTCTTCACACGTACTTTACTAGGATGAAGGGGAAGAACTTGAGGATAATCCCTCAACCATGGACTATGAACCTCGCGCAGTCCACCATCTTGAATGTGATGAATATTACACATTTTGGATGGCACCAGGAGGTTAACGCGTGTGTTAAGGTCCTTCTATTGTGCTACCATGGAATCTATCTATGGCTAGACAGACCCATCACAGTCGATCTGACGTTGATCCATAGGATCACCAGATTGAGCATGCAGGGACCAGACCCACAAGAATTCTACCTAGGGAAGGCTACATATCATGCCCTGACACAAAGGATTAAGGATACCTATGGAAATGTAGAAAAGGGGATGCGAGGCTACAAGGTAGCTTCCATCTAAAATGGAGTAGTGCGCTTGGCCTACCAGTTGATCGTAGGAAATATAGTGAGAAAGAATAGACCTACACAAGTCACAGGGTTCGTTGTTGGCCTCGCTGAAAAATTTGTAGAAGGACTCCAGATGAACTGGATGAAGTACTTAGTCAACCATATTGAATTGGATTGTCGCGAAGCTTAGGATCGGGGCTATGAGTTCCATTTCAGATGACTACTAATCCTCATAGCATTTACTGCCTAGCAGATGCCGAAAGGTGCAACCTTCTCGGACATTGAGCCATTCCAGCCACTCGTTGTGAAGTTCGCCACGCTATGGTACTCGAGCAATATGGGAAAATAATGGTAGTATAACACAATATTCCACACATACTATCTCTAGTTAAAGAGGGCTATTGAGGTTGTCCCTCTTATGATACCGAACACCTTGATTTGGTTCATACCCCTCATGAAGTTCCTCCTAGATCGACACTTTATTTATATCACTGTGTGCGTAGACAAGCAAAAAGAAGAGCTTCATTCATACTATAAGCTCATAGAGGATGACCTCGAAGATATAACTAAGGACTCGTATGCAGAGCTCCTTATCCCTGTTGACCCCATAGAAATGTCTGATCCTGAACTCATTGGCAGCTCAGAGGCCACTCACGAAGAGCATGCCACCCCTGGAACCAACAGAAGGAAGAAGATAGAAGAGGTATAGAACTTGAGCAGTGCATCAGACAAAAATGCTTCAGAATTACCTAGACGAGGAGATAAGGATGAAGTAGATAAAGAAGAGACCAATGGAAAATAATATCAGCAAAATCCAAGCAAAGTAACACCACCTAGTGATATTGTTGATGAGGCTGATACCCCTAAGAAAAGAAAGGTTTTCCCCATGAAACCTACCTCGTGGAAGAAATCCATAGCTAGTAAGACCTAGTTGCAGACCGTGCTCATGCTCGATGAATTCGACTTCATCATCGTAGCTATATCAGACCCTTCACAAGATATTATGAAGAACACAGAAGCCAAGCAAGTATCCATGTATGAAAAAATTGAGACAAAACTAAGAGGGGTACAACAAGCCCTTCATTCTATCCATGAAGTGTCCACTGCGCCCCCACCATCAGAAGAACTAGAGTTGGGGGATGAAACTGCCCAACTCCATAGAATAGCTGATGTGACCGAAGCTTGCCTTCATTGAGCGCGACAAGAAAAATAGTAGGCCATGGTGACTCTGAAGTAAGCACAACAGGAAATGGTAGAGAAATGTTGAGTTGTGCAGCAGGAGAAGGATGACCTCCACACCAAGTTCGAAGAGGAGAGAGGACATATCCAGCAAGAGAAAGAGCAGTTGCTAGCAGAGAAACTTAGATTCAAAGAAGCAGTCAATAGAGCAGTTCGCTCTGTGACAGGCTTAGAGAAAAATCTGGATGAACCAATGGAGCATCAAGTCGCGCAACTTGCGGAAGTTATCCAAAAACTTCAACAAAGAATTATAGACCTAGAGCTACAAACAATGCCAAGAACCCCGCAAGACATGCGAGACCAAAGAGAAGCTACCGCCCAAAGCATATTCAAGAGGATTAGAGCACTCACTCTGGAATGTATACAACTTAGCAGTAGAAGTGCACACACCTATGAGTGACTTACTGAAGATCCTGAACTAAAGTCACTGGAGTCACAACTCCAGGAGGCAAAGCAGCAAGCAACGATAATACAAGCGAAGTTGAAGCTTCTGTCAGCAGTTGAAAGGATGAAGCAATACCAGGAACAACACACTGTTCAACAATAGATCCACACCATACAGAGTGAAGTCATGGAAGTGACTCAGAGACTCCAACCAGTCCAGGATGAAGCATGCCAAATGGTTGAGGAGATTGAAAGTTGAGGAGAAGAGCTAGAGAAAGTAGTCATTGCAGTCGAACAACGCTTAGAGGGACCTGTCAACGAAGAAGTTATCCAAGAGTTCATCGAGCAGGATGCCTTGGTGCAACAACAGATCAAATCAGCTTGAGTCAATCTCAAGGATTTTGAAGTAGAGATATCCAGACCAGAGTGACTCAGGATGCATCATAGGTGAGTGTTGGGGGGTTGTTGGCCCTTGACCAAGTTTTTAGGATCCTTGGTCATGTTTGACCTATTTTGGGACTTCGACAAGATATTGAAGGCAGAGAAAAAATCGAAGAAGGTATCGCGGGATCTCATCCCCTTGTTTAGGGATTTTTGGGTTTTGGTCTTATGTAATGGGTATGGGGATGTCGACCCATGGATTTACCCATGTTTAGGCCCATTTTGTAATGTATAAATAGATGTCTAGGTGATGTAAGAAAGTGTGAGAATGAAGGATGATATAGACATCTGTGTGATGATATGCTAAGTGAAAGTGGTAGTTGTACATGATTTGTGAATACTCTGAGAAGATTGCAAGGCTAAGTGCAAGTGTCTTTAAGATATTGTGTAAAGGATTTGTGTTGTGATGTAGCTCAGGGAAGGAGGATCTAGCAGAGTGCGTACAGATCTCCTATCCTATGTGAAGTAGGATATCATGGCTCTATGCATGTAGAATATTGAAAGAATATAATAAAAGAGAAGAAGAGTTGGTGGACATAGCCCCAATATGGGGATGAACCTCATATATCCTATGTTGCTATGATTTGCTTGATGTATTGATGTGGTTATGTGTTTACTTGCTTAGTGCTTTGGCATAAATGAATGATAGATAGATATGTTGATGCTTTGTGCTTGATAATATGAATGAATTATATATATAACCTATGTGAATGTGCTTAGTACTTGAATATACTAGATCTGGGTGAATACTACATTGATCTCTTGTTAGGATTTATCTACACTATGAATTAAGGCTTAATACTAATGATCTATCACTGCTAAGTGATCTGTTAAGGTGTTACAATCACATATCTGTGTCCCAGCTAAGGTTACAGACACTGGAGTCCTTCAACCACCCATGCCTCATACCTTGGGTGAGACTGCATCTGCTTTGCAGGTGTTGCCTAAAGGGAAGGTAATTAGGGTTTTGTTGGTGCGTTGTTGAAGCATTAAACCCTGGATTTTCCCCTGTGCGAACACTATTGTTGGTTGAGTGTAGTTGAGAAAAGGTTCTGTAATTGTAATTTGTATACAGTTTTGGGAAAAGGGGTAGATAGAGCTCTGTGACATGAGTCCAGAGTCAAGAGTTTGTAACAAAGTACTGATTTGTATCTCTGAGATTGTACCCAAAAATCTCTGCAGCTAATATATAAATAAGGACCTAAAATTTTGGAAATTATAGTGTCATTTTGTGTTTATTCTTATGAATTGTCTCTTTACAGTACTTATTTATGCTTGATAATATCAATATGATATCTTAGTTTACAAGTTCTTTCACAACTTGAGTATATTTAGTTCCAGTATGAATGAGTTCCAATATTTTATGTAGTTAGTCTATCTTGTGCAAGATCATGGTGAATCTTGAAGGTTCTAGAAACCCACCTAAGTATTCTCCTTTCCCTTCCCTATACTTTTGTCTTGGTTGTGCTCGAGTGAGACTTCTTCTCTTCATAGGAGATGAAAATGTTAGCACTCTAGAATGCTCGGTACCTTTTTTTGGTAACCTGAGAAGGACCCTGGTCTAATCAATTCCATGCCAGCAAAATGGTTCCATTTCCAGGACCTGTGTTAAAAGGGAACCTGTAGGGAGAATGCTTCTGTGGATTCACAGATATTATATTCACTAGTGGTGGGAGAGAAAATGTGACGCCTTCATATGGAAATAAGCGGAGTTGAGAGGAAAATATGTGAAAGATACACAAGAGGTTATCTTTTACTAAGAAATATCGAGTGACTAGTACGAGATATTCTGGGTTAAGTTCCCACAAGAACTTTTCCACTAGATAGATAGGCTCCAACAAGCTCTGGAATTCCAAGAACGAGTCAAGAATACCTACACTTGGGATACATAAAATATAGCATCACTTCATTGGCTGGATCATCCAGTAACGTGAGAGATCGGTTTATGGGTCAATACAACATTAGAGGGATACATTATCAAGTTTTCAGCTGAGAATCACCAATATTTTTCATAGGTAGAAGAGGATTTCAAGAAAGATGCAAGGGGAAGATTGTTGAGAGAAATCCCCTTTATGGATTAAGGTTTTCTTGATGGAAGAGGGGATGTTGAATCTATTCTTGACTGAGATGGTAGCATAAACACCCTCACTTGGGGTGGGGTGAGTTTGGGGTGGAGTCATGGTTTGAGATAGGGGAGAGGGTTCTTTGACAAATGGGGGAGAAGTAAGAAATGGACTCAAGGGATGAGCAAGCCATGAAAAGAGCCACCATAGTTGAGAAGTGGTGGCACGGTAAGATAAAGAAAGAAACAAAACAGTCTGAGAAGTTTCAGAAATAAGTCAGACTAGGATAAGTAGAGGAAGGATAGATGGAAGAGTTGCAAAATATGAGAAGAGAAGAAAGACTGGCCGGTCAAATATTAAGTGAGAGAGAAGCACAGAGAGAAAGAATTCCCCAGGAAGGTGTACATGAAGGAGAAGTGTAGAATAAAGGGAAAAGGAAGCCGGAATGGATCTTGATGAAGAAAGAGAATATTCAAGAATCCGACTGAAGATACCGCTCCAGAGGATGAGAATGAGACCCCCCAGATCAAAGAAACCTACCCTGAAGCCACTGGAACCAGCCCTAAATAAGCCATAGCCCAAGTATCTTCTATACAAGTGGTAAATTCTATACTACCTTCTTATGTTATTCCTTTTCCATTACAGTCAATCAATCAGTCACAACTGAGAGGCGCAAATATTGGGAGGATATTGGGATCCCCTGGTAGATCACAACCAAGACCATTAGGTTTTATTTTGGTAGGAGAAGTAACATAAACAATGGCTGGTAATATAGGAGTTTCAATTGCTCGATACCCAAAATTATGGGGTAAGGGATATGAATATTTTGAGAAGCATTGGTTCTTATATTGATCTGAAATGGATCCAAGAGCCAAGATGGGGTCTAGGTAGGCCTAAAAATAAAAATGCTTATAATATATTCAAAACAGATATGTTCATAGGCCTCGTTAATATGAACCCAACGCAACTTGAATTGGCTCAAATGGATGTCGTATGAAAATTATATTGTGATCTATTCATTTTGCCAAACAAGCAAAAGTTGTTGACTGTGTTAGCACCATGAGTCACTCCTGGATTATGGTAGGAGTAAGCCTAGTACCCATCAGTTTTTATGTCACGATAATTTAATTAAGGTGGTCGAATGGATGTAGATCTGAGAAAATATCGTTTTAACTCAGAAAATAGGGCTAGGCATGCATGAACATATGAGGTCTTGATCTAACTTTTGTCAGTAAGTTGAATTTAAGGTGAGAAGATGGAAGACTTGGTGAGAAGATGAATGAGTCTTCTATGGGAATCCTACCTTCCAACAGCTCAGGGAAGAAAAATGAGACATTGAAATATGTTGAACTGACAAAGCTACAACAACACAGTGATGGCTCGACTGGATCCTCCAATTCTAAGCATCACAATACTGTTGTAACAAATTGACTAGATCTTCCAATTCCAAGATATTTAGTGTGAGAGGGAAAGGTAACACAGGAAACTGACTAAAACAGGTGTAAATATTTCATTGATCCAACATACATCATCCTACAACATCACCACCCCCAACTAGATCCTCCAATTCTGAGTGTCTTAATATAGTGTTTACAGAGATGGAAAGAAGCTGACTTTCATTAAAGAGGAAATCTCAATTGCTAACACATAACTAGGAAACCAATGCTTCATCAAAACTTTACAATCGGGAGCCAAGATAAACCATCGACCCCTACAAAAATGGAAAAAATGCCTACATATACTCAGACTGGCTTGGACTGCCTAGAGCAGATCAAATCATGCATTCAAGGATTTACGTCGATAAGCTTCTCTGTCAGGCTGCGCATGCAGACATTGGCCAGATTGACCATGCAGTCATCTGTGAGATGCGATCTTTGTTAGGATGGACTGACAGTCTGCCTCTGCTCTTGTCCCTTCCTGAGATTTTATTTATGGAAGGAGATGATGTTCAAGCACCGTCAACCACCTTAATAACTACTTTCTCGGGATTAGGTAAGGCTTGGTCAACTCTGCTTCTTGGACAACATGGCATCCCTTCCTTGGCCACTTCTGCTTCATTGGATTTCTACAAGGGGGCTCCATCTTGTGAACGTGGATGAGGATCTGGCAGGGAAGGTGATGACGCCAACAATGTGGAGGGGAGACAAGAGGTGATGAGGTGGAAGCACCAGGTGGTGGAGAACAAGGGATATGGCACCAGACGAGGAGTTCCACGAGAATATGGATAGGACATAGGTGGAAGTGGCATGGAGCATGGGGGCACACGTGTTGGGAAATAAGAAGGAAGAAGGGAAGGGTGGCATGACACCTATGATAGTGGAGGAAAAGTGTACGGTGGTGAAGGGTAGAAGGGAAGTAGGAGATGTGACAGGGGGATAGGGGAGGCAGAGTGGGGGACACTTGTCACAAGTGGGTGAAGACAGTAAGTGATTGAGGGGGACCCACACGGAGCTGCCGATATCAAACCCTCCCCCCCTTCATTAAAGGAAGAAAGGCAAGGGGGGTCGAGAATTGGACCATAGCCGCAGATCTGGGTGCTTTAATCCCAGCCGTTCAGACTTCCACGACACCATATCAGACCATGCCCCCTTCATTAAAGATAGAATGACAAGGGGGGTCTGGAATTGGGCTTTTTCTGTAGATTTGGGCGCACAAATCACGACCACCCAGATCCATGCATCTTTTAAATGAAATTCACCCTCTCATAAAACTTAGGACAAGTGGGTTTTCAACCCACTTTTGTCATTTTTAGCCAAAGGGGGGCATTTGTTAGGAAAACAACCCCCTTACAACACTAGGTGATAACATCAGGGTCCATGGGGGATGGAACACTCCCTGCGAGCTGCCAGGAACTTTATTGCAGCTTCAGTGCCTTGTTGTTGGGCTATGGAGTCCCTTATTGAAACCAAAAAACTGAAAGAAAACAATATTTACAACAACAAAAGAGCCACTTAAGGCTCAAACGAAACATTTCTTCAGGAAATGCCCATTCACAAGGCCATTGAAAACTTCTTCACCCTTCAAATCCTGCAACCTATAGGTGTTGTTCAGGAATACTTCAGAGATATTGAAGGGCCCAATCTAGAAGGAATTAAACTTGTTGTGTTTTCCTCTATCCTTCTTGGGGGCATCCCACTTAAGCACTAGATCTCCCAGCTCAAATTCCTCTTTTCTGACCTTCTTGTCAAAGGCCTACTTGACCTTTTGTTGATGATCGTGAGCTCTTTCCACTACGTGTTCTCTGGTCTGTTGCACTTCAAACAGTTGATGAATTCTTCTAACCATATTGTCTGGCAAACCCTCATAATCCTAAAAGAATTTTTCTACGAGTAGAGCCTGCTGAATGGGAAATACAACTTCTATCTCATAAACAAGTTGGAAAGGGGAGGTTCCCAAGGATCTTTTCGTTGTCACTCGATCAACCCATAGAGCGAATTTGAGTTTTGAATCCTAGGCCTTCTTATTGTCTTCTAACAATATTTTGATGATCTTGATTAGACTCTTATTATAAGACTCTCCTAGTCCATTGCCTTGAGGATAATAGGGAGTGGAGTGAATTAGCGAAATCCCAAACTTCTCACAGAATCTAGCCAGGGGATCAAACTTGAAAGATGCAGCGTTATCAGTGATAATCCTATTTGGGAAGCCAAACCTTTCTATGATATCCTCTAGGAAGCTGATGATATCTTTGTGTGAAGCACTCCTGGTGGGGATAGCTTCTATCCATTTGGTGAAGTAATTTGTTGCAGTTAAAATCCACCTGTGTTCGCCACTTGAAGCAGGAAGAATTTCCACAATGAAGTCCAACCCCCATTGTTGAAAGGGACCTGAGGCTACTACAGGCTTTAGTGGTAGATATTTGAGTTGCTTCTTTCTTGAGAACGTTTTGGATTTGATGCAGGCTCTAACCTTCCTATAGACATCAGTGAATAAGGTGGGCCAGTAGTACCCATCCCTGAGAATTTTGCAGGCTGTGGTTTTCCAGAAATGGTGTCCCCCACATAGGCTACCATGAAACTCAGACATAATATCTTGGGCCTCCTGTGGGTCTAGACATCTCAGAAGCACTCCTATAGGGTCTCTCCAATACAATATCTAGTCAATAAGGCAATATCTGACTTCTTGGATATTTAAATCTCTTGCCTTACTCTTCCCTATTCCATCAGGAGGTTTTAAATCTAGCAGAAAATATATAATGTCTCTATACCAAGTGCACTCTTCTAGTGGTAAAACATCCTGAGAGATTTTGTTGGACAACTCGGCTTGCTGACTTTCTGAGTAAGCATTGATGAAGATAACCCCCAAGGCCTTACAATTGGATTCAACTAGCATCTTGGCTTAACCCTTCCCTTTAACTAATTTGGTGGGATTTATTTCCAGATCAAGCTCAAGGATTTTGGCGATCCATTTTCTCCTCGTCCCATCTATATCTAGATGAATTAGGATCTCCTTCACAGCAACTAAAGGGACATATGCAATGATTTTTGAATGTAAGACATAGACCCTGAAAGCCTTGAGAGTTTTCACCAAGGCATAAGCTCTCTTTTCCATAATGTCCTATTTGATCTATGCATCTCTCAATGCATGACTGAATAAATAAATGGGTTGCTCCAAACCCTTAGCATTTTTATGCAATAAGACAGTTGTAACAGTATCAAATGAAGCAAAAGAGAAAATAAGGAAATCCTTTGAGTAATCAGGACTAATAAGCACAAGAGGTTCAGTCAAGGATTTCTTTATCTGATCAAAGGAATTTTGAGACTCAGTAGTCCATTTAACTTCATTTCCTTTCTTCAACATGGTTGTTATAAGATTTACCATTGGAAACAAACGTCCTCGGAAAATTAATTTTTCCTAGGAAAGCATGGACTTCTTTTCTGGATCTAAGGAGTGATAGGATTTGAATTTCTTAGACTCTACTAGGATAGATCATGACCCCTTCAGATGATACTATGTGGCCCAACAACTTTCCCTCCTTCATGGAAAATAGAGACTTCTTGGGGTTTAAGGAGAGGCCAAACTTCCTGCACTTTAGGAAAACCCTTTTTAAATGCTCACAGTGTTCTCTATCATACTTGGAGAAGACTATGATATCATCCAAATAGATGCCCATGAACTTGTCCCTTTCTCCAATGAAAGTGATATCCATGTCTTGTTGAAAGGTTGTTTCTGCATTCATCAAAACAAAAGGCATTTTGGCATACAGGAATGTGCCCCAAGGAGTGGTGAATGTTGTCTTTTCTCTGTCCTCCAACAGAACATAAATCTGATTGTAGCCAAAGAATCCATCAATCATGGAAATCCTGGATGCTCCTGTTACCCTTTGAAATATATGTTCCATATTGGGCAAGGGGTAATCGTCCTTCTTTGAGATTCTATTCAGGTTTCTGAAATCAACACAAAGTCTGATTTCCCCACTCTTCTTCCTCACTGGGACCAAGTTGTCCACCCACTCTGAATACCTCAAAGGCATGATGATCTGAGCATCGAGCAACTTCTTTACCTCTTTCTCCATGATAGGCAACAACATAGGATTGATCTATCTTAGTTTTTGTCTAAATGGTTTGGCCTCTCCCTTCAGTGGGATCTTATGTTCAATGAAAGCTGTGTCATATGTTCTGAGATCTTCGTATGTCTAGGTGAACACATCAACAAACTACTTTAAAATCTCAACATATCTGGCCTTTTGTTCTCTTGTCAGGATGCTTGACAATTTGATGAACTTTGGCTTTGTCCCTGTGCTGATATTGCATTCAGATATGTCAAACTCATCGATCAGCCCCTTAGCTTTCATTGGTACATCATTATCATCAAAAATCCTCTCCAAAGGGACTAGTCCCTTTGGAATGCGATTGCTAGGTAACTGCACAATATTGTGATTAGCAATTTTCTTTAAAAATACATCAGCATGTGAGTTACTTTCACGTTCATGGTCCTGGTCTATCTGTAATGCAGAAAATTCATCAATAGTTTCCAGGAACTTCTTGATTTCAAGATCATACTCAAATACCCTCCAATGCTTGGCATTGTCTGGTATAGAGGGTATTTATTTTACTTCTATATCATACTTGAGCTTGGATGGCAGGGGCACTTTGAGTTGCTTGCTGAAGTGGCTAAGGAATCAACCATTGTATTCTCGTCTCTAGGAATGAATGAAATTTTAAAAGCCGAGAAGAAACTGTCTATCAAATCCCACACTTCATTCCTATAATATCTTAGCCTTGGATTCTTAGCTTGGTAGATATTTTTGACTTTCTTTACAACCAACTTGGCATCTCCAAACACAGACACTTCTTTGATTCCCATGTCCTTTGCATCCCTCAAACCCAACACAAGAGCTTCATACTCTACCACATTATTGGTAGCCTCGAATTCTAATTTGCAAGACAGAGTTATGGTCTCTTGGGACAGTGAGTTAAACACCATTCCAATACCTGCACCTTCCTTGGAGGAGGCTCCATCAAAAAATATTTTCCAAACAAAGGTGGTGGGGGAAAATCCATGAGAGGCAGAGGGATGCTTCCTGAGTTTTAGAGGAGGCTCAAAAGCATTAGTGAGTTGTAGTAAAATGGACCCCAATTCGGTGTCAAGGGAAAATATAGGATGGTTGGTGGGGTTGTTTTCATCACTAATGATATAAGCCAATTGGGCCTCTCTGTACAACCTTCTATGTTCCCCTCCAAACACTGGAATAATAACATAGGTGAGGTCCATTTGCAGGGTTCCCCCAAGTCTTTTTATCCAAGATATTGACAACAACATGCCAAACTTAGGGGGGACATCAACCACTACAATGTCCATGACCACACTCTGCATGGGAAAATGGAAGTCACTACCAGATCTTTGATGACTCATATACATTGGAATCCTCTAGAATCAAAGGAATACAAGTCCTGGTAAGCTTTTGTGACCTCCAACTCAAGTTCTTCCATGATAGTTTTAGGCATGAGATTATGGGAGGCCCCTAAGTCCATCAAACAATTATGCATCACCTTGTCATGTATGTTCAGGGATGTGTAGAAGGGAGGGGATGAATCATCTCTGTCTTCTACCATAGGACCTAGGATTACTGCAGGATTTTCATCTTGCAAATTGATTGAGTCTATAGGAAGGTATGAGGGTTTAGACTGCAATAGCTTAGAGATGCTCTTTTTAAAATCTTCATGTTTGACCAGCTCAAAGAGGGGTACAAGGATCTTGATTTTCTGAATTTCATGCCAAAATTAAAAGAGGAGGGTGGCTTTAGGATTTATTTTACTTCAGGAACATGGGATTGGACTACTGGAGAGGGGGATTGGAGTTTCTTACCCTTTCTATTGTTTTCCATATCTTTAGTGATATTCTCCACTCTGGTAGGCTGCTCAGGAACATCAGTCATTCTCGTCTTCTTCTTGGATCAGAGGTTGTATCTATTTGGGTTGCTGCTAGCATTGCTTCCCTTGCTCAGCTCATTGAGCTGAATATTCATGAGAGACTCCTCGTATGCTGATTGAGTAAAATGAGGAAAATGGGGGGTGTCTCCAAAACAATGAATTTCAGGGTCAAGATCTTCTTCTTCCCTCCCCTTGTCATCAACCAAGTTATTTTGGAGAGGGGTTTGAATCCTCTGATCATCTCTGTCTCTTTTCCTTTGTTCCCTTGGCATAATCCGAGGAAAGTTGTTGTTAGGCCTCCTGAAGCTGGCTCTGTTTTCCACCATTTGAGGATTTTTGTATGTCTTCTTCCCTTCAAATTTCATCTTCTCCATCTTTGTAGAAAGATATTTCACCATATTGGTCAATTCATCCACTTGAGGGTGAGGCACAGAGGAACTATAGGTTGAGGCCTCTGATATTCCATTTCTTCTATCTATAACAACCTTATTTTTGAGCCTGTCAACTGCCGACACATTAGATTCTACTTCTACTGCCGCATCTTGCATCTGAGCTAGGGAAATAGCTCTTCGCTCTCTCAAAAAGAGACAGAAGTCAGCGTCAAATGCATTATCATAAGATATTTTGGCAGAGGCTTCTGTGGGATTGATCTTAGCAGGGATCTTATTGTACATTTTATTGAATCCTTGGAGAAGTCTGAGACAAACTCTCCTTCCTTTTTATTCAAGGACCTAAAATATGTCATGTAATAAATGAAATATTTTTTATCTCCCCCCTGTCTCAAGAGGGCATTATCCATAGCTTCGATCCTAGCAATAGATCCAGGGGTCAGTCCCCTAAACCATTTCCTAACCTCACCATCAAGGCTCTGGACGAAGACTCTCATCCAGACATATTAATTTTCAATGTTCAGGTTGTCTGCATAACTGTAGAAGGTAGCGAGGTTCTCTTTATCATTTATGTCCTCCTCTCCAGTGAATTTAGGCATATACTTCAAGTAGTCTCCAACAGGGAGAGGATTCATGGGTTGAGGTAGGATTAAGAGGGCATACTTGGCAGCCACTATGGCATCCATTATGTTTATAGGGGGATTAGCACCTGCCATAGGGATAATAGGTGGAAGAGAATGAGTTCGACTAGGAGAAACTAGAATTAATATTACAGGAGGAAAGGGAAACCACAAGGAATTTGGAGAATGAGATTTAGGGCTTAAAGGGACATAAGTTTCCCTTTCTTCAGTAGCAGTAGTAATAGAAGGAGGGGTGGTAAAACCCAGAGTAGGAAAATATTCTGAGGTGTTGGGTCTAAACCAGGGTACAACCATAGGAGAAAGGGAAGTGACAAGGCTTTCTCCCTCCAATCCAAGACCAAGAGGAGAAAACTCAGCAGGAACACTCCCAAACTTCAAACTTTGAGAAACTCCAACATAAAGAAATAAAACATAATGAGATTTAGGGGTTGGAGTTCCTATAGGACAATGAAAATCATAAGAAATACTTAGTTCAGTAGTAGAATCTTATCCTCTAAAGGAATTTCCCTTTCTGATAATATTCTCTAGGCCGGATTCAGGTGTCGCTAAAGGTAGTTGTGGAGTAGACCTTGTATGTATGCCTCTAGAATCCACGATTGAAACAATGGAGTCGCATGTGGGTTCGCATCAATGAAGTTGCCATAGTGGAGTCGCTAGGTGCACAGTAGAAGTCTTGGAGGGATCTAATGCTTAATGCACCTTCAGAATCAGAGGCTCAATGTCGTTCAATCCCGGGGAAAATCTTCAACTTCGTCCCTGGAAGCAGTGCCAGAAATGTTAGCACCAGAAGTCACTTTTGGATTGTGACAGGATTAAGCCTAGTACCCATCAGTTTTCTATGTCACGATAATTTAATTAATATGGTTGAATGGATGTAGACCCAAGAGAATATCAGTTTAACTCAGAAAATTAGGCCAGGCATGCACGGACAGGTGAGGTCCTGATCTAACTTCCGTCAGTAAGTTGAATTTAAGGTAAGAAGATGGAAGACTTGGTGAGAAGATGAATGAGTCTGCTATGGGCATCCGGCCTTCCAACAGCTTGGGGAAGAAAAAAGAGACACTGAAATATGTCAAAATGACAAAGCTACAAAAACACAGTGGTGGCTTGACTGGATCCTCCAATGCCGAGCATCGCAATACTGTTGTAATAGCTTGATTGGATCTTCCAATTCCAAGCTATTCAATGTGAGAGGGAAACGTAACATAGGAAACTAACTAAAACAAGTGTAAATATTGCAGTGATCCAACATATATCATCCTACAACATCACGACCCCCGACTTGATCCTCCAATTACGAGTGTCTTAATATAGTGTTTACAGAGATGGAAAGAAGCTGACTTTCATTAAACAAGAAGTCTAAAATGCTAATACATAACTAGGAAACCAATGCTTCATCAAAACTTTACAATCGTGAGCCAAGCTCAACCATCGACCCCTACAAAAATGGAAAAAATGCCTACATATACTCAGACTGGCTCAGACTGCCTAGAGTAGATCAAATCATGCATTCAATGCTTTACGTCGATAAGCATCTCTGTCAGTTTGTGCATGTAGACGTTGGGTAGATTTCCCATGCAGTCATCTGTCAGACGCGATCTTTGTCAGGATGGACTAATAGTCTGCCTCTGTGCTTGTCCCTTCCTGACCTTCTATTTATGGAAGGAAACAACGTTCAACCACCGTCAACCACCTTAATAACTTCTTTCTCGGGATTAGGAAAGGCTTGATCAACTCTGCTTCTTGGACAACGTGGTGGCCCTTCCCTGGTCACTGCTGCTTCATTGGATTTCTACGAGGGGGGTCTGGCCTGTGAATGTGGATGAGGATCTAGCGGGGAAGGCGATGGCACCAACAATGTGGAGGCGAGACGAAAGGTGCTAAGGTGGAAGCACCAGGTGGTGGAGAATGGGGGATATGATACCAGATGAGGAGTGCCACAGGAATATGGATAGGACACAAGTGGAAGTGGCATGGAGAACGAGGGCACATGTGTTGGGAAATAAGAAGGACGAAGGGAATGGGGGCATGAAACCTGGGATAGTGGAGGACAGGTGTGCAGTGGTGAAGGGTAGAAAGGTAGTGAGAGATGTGATAGGGGGATAGGGGAGGCAGAGTGGGGGACACTTGTCACAAGGGGGTGAAGGCGGTAAGCAATTGAGGGGGACCCACATGGAGCTGCCCATATCAGAGCCCCCCCCTTCATTAAAGGGAGAAAGGCAAGGGGGGTCTAGAATTGGACCATAGCCACAGATCTAGGTGCTTTAATCCCGATCGTTCAAACTTACGCAACACCATATCGGACCCCCCCTTTCATTAAAGGAAGAACGACAAGGGGGGTCTGGAATAGGACATCGTCTGTAGATCTAGGCATGTGAATAATGGTCTCCCAGATCCACACATCTTTTAGATCAAATGTGCCCACTCATAAAACTTAGGACAAGTAGGTTTTCAACCCATTTTTTTCATTTTTTCTCCAAAGGGGGGCATTTGTTAGGAAAACACCCCTGTTAAAACACTAGGTGATAATAGACTGTACAGTTCATACAGTGTTGATTGTACAGACTGTATGTTCGTACAGGTGATGTGGCAGTGATGCATTGGCACTAAATGGGTAGGTATAGGTGGATGAGTCAGAGTGTGACATGTGTCACCATTGTAAGGGTGACACATGGCACAGACTGACATGGAAATATCTGTACGACATGTGGCAATGAGATGATGTGGTAGGTACATGGGATGTTGACTGGGAAGACACGTGTTGACAGTTGGATGAATCAATGCTTGACACATGGTAGTTTGTAGGCAAGTGGTAAGGTTCCATGTGGCCCAGTCATGGGATACCACAT
This sequence comes from Picea engelmannii, assembly GCA_009831015.1. Classification (NCBI taxonomy): domain Eukaryota; kingdom Viridiplantae; phylum Streptophyta; class Pinopsida; order Pinales; family Pinaceae; genus Picea; species Picea engelmannii. The sequence continues at coordinate 39,443 of ML803381.1, forward strand.
GGCACCCATTTATTTTTTCATTTTTATTTGGAAAATGTTGAAGTCCACTAGGGTCGAACCCGTGACCTTTGGTCTGGGTGGCGAATGGTTTAGCAGGGGCCAGGATACCAGCTTGCTTGCATTGTCACTTGATATCTATAATGGTGATTAAATATTTAAACTTTCATGAAAGTTCATTTGGAGGAGAATAGGGTTGGGGCTAGGCCCCATCCCTTGACATACGTTCCATGTAACTTGGCCATGGGACCACCCTCTGTTATAACCCTAAAATGCACCATACAGGTTTACCTGGCATCAGGCCAACTCATGCCTCTTCCTAGCAAAAGCCATGCTGAGTAATTCCTCAAAAATCACTTGAAAACAAGCAACCTGCGCCCTAACTTCTTACTGGGCGCGGGTATCCGCTTGCTGTCTTCTGACTGCACGCAGGTATCCGCGGGCTAGCCCAAAACAACCCGCGAGTACCTAACAATGCAAAAAATCAGGAAAGTTTCCGCCGAGACTCGGGGCTTTTTGTCAGTTAACTGAAACTCTCCGCCATGCATGGCCGAGAGTTCGACTAAAACCCTAG